>JALPMF010000033.1:0-48829 GCA_030704555.1 Heliconius charithonia
AACCGATTCGTGTACATATACTACCACACTGTACCACGATAACGTACTTTTTTATAATATAGAAAAATATAAATTAAACTACTAGAACAATCGTAAGCAACGTTGCGAAAGTTTCTTGACCGTGATCGTTGGCTATCGAAGTAGGTCTTGACTCTCGGTACGTACCTACTCGAATATGACAGCTTGAACTAATCGAATTATAATCGATTGGCCACGGGTTCGATTCCGACATTCTCGTGTTCAAATGAGCTTTATATAGTGAAAAGTGCAAAATGGGAAAGCTGGCGAAACTCCGCGAATAGCACGGTATGGGAACAATAGTATGATGGCGGAGATAGCATTGTTGCTATGAAAAGTGATGTTTTCCAATGTGTTGCGCTGGCTCTCGGGTTGAAACATGGGTTTTCACATTAGATTAAAATGCTTAAAAAAATGGCGATCTTAATAAATCCACACATTTCATTACATAATCTGGATTCATATTTTCATTTCTTCACTCTGTTGTCGAGGCAAAACACGGCTTTTAGTACCGCTACTCAACACATGGTTCTCCGTTCACTATCTGCCAAATTCTGGTGCAATTCCACCAATTTGGCAGATAGTGAACGGAGCGTCTTAGCACTACGTTCCACCTTTCTACCCTGCTGTGTGCGATTTAACTGTAAACATAAGTTCTTAAATATTATAATACAACAACTAACGTAACAGTAATTCACCAAATACTACAAAACATTACGCAGTACACCAAATGATCGATCGGTCAGCTCTTTGCCCTTCGTTAAACAATCAAACATGATCTTTATCACATTAATAATAAACAATATATTGTATAAACGCCAAGTTACGTGCGGTTAACCGTTTGTATGCAGTGCAATCGTAGAAGCTATCAAAAATATCGGACACGACCAAACGGGTTGGCGAAGTGAATGTTCTTTCTGTTATTGCCTTAGGATTGAAAATTACTAAACAAATTTATTACTAAATCGTTTCATAATTCAATATTAATGTGATGTTGAGTTAACGTCGCTTCTATGGAGTACCTATTGCATTGAATTGTGATTATAATAATCGAGATTAATATATATACGTATACAGTAGTAAATATTGTACTAATGTTGTGTTAGTATGCGGCTTATAGAAAAATCAATATGTACTAGCTTTCCGGTCTCCCTCTTTCCGGCTTTGTTCCCGAAATAAAACTTAAATTTCAATTTTGAATCTGCGGTATTTCATTAAAATTTTTAACCTTTATTTTTATCCGTCAGATGTTTCAAAATGATTATCTTATGTGAGTATTTTGGAAAAATCACTATTATATAAGGAATTAATCTATGGCATTTCAAGGCTCTATAAGTCTATATAGAGCAGTTTGGGTTGTGCGTTGCTCTTTGGATATATAAGTTACCTTAGAGTTTTCTGTAAATTACATTGCTTTTATCGTATTTTGCACCTACATCTACTCAACAATACATTAACCTGTAACTAAAAGGCAAAAAATTTAATAGAACATATGAGTTATCGGTGGCTACTCCAGTACTTGCGCTTAATATAAATATGTAAGTATCTTTACTCCTTACACATTCTGTTTGTAAATATTTAGTGACTCAATTTAGTTGACAAAGCCAGTCGTGGCGATTGTAAGCGTAATAAACAGTGACTGACGCTGACGCGTTCCGCCACTCAGACAAAGCATCCAGAAGTCAGCGAAAAGAATAATAAAAGTGTTCTAATGGGAACGGAGCGGAGACACTAGGTTCCCAGGTTCTCTCTGCCTACCTTACTTTGTGCAGGATACAGTGTGTCGCTAAAAAAATTGTGAACTGATAAGATTTATAGCGCTTTATCATAATAAAACATTGTGCTTTGATCCTGTGAGTATCGTCGTAATAAAGAATGCCTATAAGACGTAGCCTATATCTGGAGGATCACTCACCGTTTCCTAAGTAATTACATTAAGAGAGATTAGCATAACGAGTACTACCTTGATAGCTACCAAGGTTTTGTTCCATCCGTATTTAAAAAATCAATGTGTGCAAGGTTTTAAAGCAGCCGATAACGAGAAAAACAATATTTACTTAATTTTTTTTTTAATATTAATTAACATAAATACTAATGTAAAATAATAATAAAATAAAAATTGGAAAAAAATATATAGATATAGATTTTATTGGTCAAGTGGGAATCGAACCCACAAGCGCTACGATGATAAAACTAGAAATGTTTTTTATACATAATACAATTTTTCACAATAAAATTATACTACACACAGGTTCAGTTTACCCATCAGGTAGTCTTCAAACACGTACAAACACACAAGTCACGTTCCGCCATCTTGCCCACTTCCTTTTCCTCGAGCCGGTGTTACTAAATAGTACCTTATTATTTTATACTGACAACTGACTACATTTTCTCATAGCATGATTCATTTCGGATTGGAAACATAGCGTTTGTCTTGGCAGTTGTTGGAAGTATAAGTCATTGTACTTTGAGGTCGAAAATCACGAGGTATGAGAGTAAACGCACATCAGCTCACCGAATTATTAATATAATTTATTTTTAAGTTGTAATAACGAAAATTAAATAGTAGTGTATAAAATTTATTTAGTAAAGTGAGGCCATGTGGATTTTATTCGCAATTAATGGTGCTGCTTAAACCGTGTCTAAAATAAACAAATAGAAACAGACAAAAACAAACAAATAGAAACTATTCTAGATAAACATTGGATTTGTATAATTTATTTCCTTCTTACAGATCCGAAATATTTACCTGCGTATCAATTTTTTTTACTTGATGTAACGGGACTCAAACCCACGATTCTTACTACCAACCTCCCATGTCAATAACTTACTTCCTTATCGACCACCTCATTTATCTTATAAGTTTTATACAACTTATTTTCAAATGGATTTACTTAAATTCACTTCGTCTTGAATTAAAAACGATACCCCCCTTCCTGTTGATTGTTGACCGATTTTTAGTTTTAGTTGACTTAAAATTTAAAAGATCTTTCCTAATAGAATATATTCTAGCACAGGATAAAAAATGTAAATTCAAGATGGCGATAGTGGCCGCCGCAAAATGTCGGACTTCATATTTTATATTTAACCCCGTCATCAATATTGGTAAAAAAATAAAGGGATCGAATATTAATCGTCATACTTTTTTACAATAAAACTGTTTTAATTTTTTTTTACACAATTTGTTGTTAGTATTGAGATTTTTACAAATTTCCTATACTCAAAGATTAAAAACTTCCTTAATGTATGAATACACTTTAAAATACGTTAAAATATTTAAGGGGAAAATCGATAAGTAAAGCAACATGTTATAGCCCTTTTTATGTTTCCTTTTATATTATAGTCTTAAATACTGCTTTGTAATATAACAATAATAGTTCTACGAAGATTCTCTTAGGATTTTATTACTATATTTAAGTTGTATATAATAGAGAAGTATATTCTGTTTTCGTTTAGTCACTGCAAATAAATTAAAATTGTTTTTTTAAGTGAAAATTACATTTAACAGGCTGGTTTAGGTCGAATAGTTTTCGGTTCGTTTTATTAAAACAAAATGAGTTGTTTTACGGGTATAATGTACTTCATACTTTTGTATCTATAAATAAAAACTTTTATTAGTATTTTTCCTGGCGTAACATTCCGCCACTCAACATACTTGCGTCGAAAAAATCGGCGGAAAGTGGGAAACGAAGTGTCTTAACTCTAGGTTCCCTCTGCAGGGTACAGCGTGAAGCGTTTGTATCCAGAAGAGTAGGAGAAAATATTAAATACTTAAGTTCCAAGAGTGAGGATCGAATTCCTAACGCAAATAGCGATTTACAGTCGCACGCTTGCGCCCCAGCGCCACGACGGCCTCAATAACTTTTTTTTAAAGAATTGGAGTCATGTGACTTTTTAATACAAAATCTTATCCCCATACACTTCGGTAGATTTTATTTGACAACACCCATAATATCTTTTTTTTAATCCCTTTTACATCATGAGTCAGTTCGGTCGCTTAGCTTGTCGTTGTCATGACAACCATTTTGCTAAACATCAATTACTGTACAACACATTGTCCTAGTGACAATGGTAGCTCTGCATACTACGCGCTATGATTATGCGTATGAGAAAGGGAAGGATATTATTAATTTAATAGTGGCCGGTAGCAACTTCTATCCGTATAATTATTTTCTTAGTTTCACGCTGTATCCCGCACACAGCAGGGTAGATTCTAAATGCATCTTTAATGGTCGTAAAAGAGAGAAAGAAATGATTAAGGCCGTGATGATATAGCGACACAGCGTTTAAACGGTTGTGTGTTCGATTCCCATTCATCGCAATAAATTATTTTTATTTCCTCGATCGAGCGAAGTCGCAGACATACTTTAATACAGTAAACCGTAGCTCAATTTACCAGCCTCACATCGGCCCAATAAGGCCGGCACTTGCGGTACAGGTAATCATCCATTGTTGAGAACAACAATGAAGACGCCTCTCGCTCTTATCTCCGAGTAATGAAGGCCATTTTATAACAAAACTAGTCACCAATTTCCACCATGACTACCGACTTGGAAACTAGATTTACATAATATCTACACAGATAAATATTTTTCTTTCTAATTAATGGGTGTAAAAGATATAATAGTGCCAAGCTTTTTATTTATTCTCATGAAAATATTCAATAAAATCACAAATCTGAACAGTTTGTTTGGTTGAAATATGTACGCCCTAATCTCAGGGACTACTACTTTGATTTGAAAAAAGCAAAATTTGTGTTGAAATGAGTCCATTCGGTTCCAGATCGAGAAGTTTAATTGAGTTTATCTATCATTGAAGGAGATGATCGTTTCGATGTAATCCACTGTATCTCCCGTCAGATTTACTCTGCTGGTACAACTCAACTGCTACAACTATATAAATTTTAAATGTTATTTAACCTGAGGCCATTCGTGGCGCAGAATGACAAGCGTGAGAATGACAACTCAACTGGTTGGCAATCTGATTCCCACTAGAGGATTAATTAATTTCTTAACTCTTGAAATGAGACAAAGATCGAAGTTTTGTTCTGACACTCAACACGCGACGTCTCCAGATTCAGCGTATTGTAATGAAAGTGACTTAACGGGAACATAGTGTCCTAGCACTAGGTTTCCAGGTTCTCACTGGCAACCGTGCTAAATAAATTTAACAACGCGCGCTAACTATATTTTTTATAAAATACTTGTATGTATGTAACTTTATTCAAAGCGTTTCGTACATTGTGTAATTTGTAAATGTGAAGTTTATTATTGTTCGTTTTTTTGCATGTGGGAAGAGGCCAAGGCTGTATGTCATATTACGTACGCTTATATGGTTTTTTTTCTATTATGTTTAATGTCATATACATATTTTATTACACTACATTTAGGTGTAAGATTGTTTGATAAAGTGTAAGATGCTTTTCTCATATGAAAACGTAAGCCGTAGTGGCGCATGGCAGAAGCATGCTGGTAGGTCAATTCGACAATTGTGGGTTTGATGTCCACGCGGGTCAATGAAATATTTAATATTTTCATTGTGTTACTTAAACAACGCGGCAAAGGGTGACGTTGAGTGTCGCCACCAAATACACAATGCGTCAAAAATTCAGAGGGAAATGGGGAAAACCGAGTGTCTTAACACTAGGTTCCTTGTGCCTGTAAAAAAGATGTATTTTTATATATTTATCTTTACTCACCATCACTTAAAGAAATACATTTAGTCGTACATAAGTCAGGACACTCCTTACTGTTATTTAGACAAATCTCCTTAAATAAAAAATTAAAACTTAAAGTACAACTTATCTAAGCTCTATATAATGTTTCTATCTAAACGTTTACACAACATTATAAAAAGCACAGCAAAATTACAGAACATTAACATATGCACAGCTAAAGTTACGGGATTCCATAACCTATAATACATAAGTTATACGATACTTGTAAGTTGTGTATATATGCGAGGTGCGCGTGCGCATAGCGGGTACGTGACGTCACGTGGCTGACTCACGCGCCGCCAACCCAAAAACTTGAACAACCAGGTGAGACAATGACTCAAGAAACCGTTCATTCATCCATTTCCACTATCTTTCCCCGAATATGTTTATGAGACATTCATTTCTACATCTGTATTTCCTTTTGTCTTGTTTCTACCCTAATCTCAGAAACTACTAGTTCGAATTGAAATAATATTTTTGTGTTGAATAGTCCATTTATAGGAAGACTATAGACTAAGGTAAGCTTATTCTACAAAACAATAGAATTAGGATAACATTGAAAAGGGGTTTTAAAATAGGAGATATATTATAAAAAAAGGTTTTTTTAGTAAAGTACTAAGAGAAAGATTTTTTTCTAAGCAATTTTAAGTAAATAAAAATCACGGAACATCACGTTTAGCGGTAAACGCCGCACCGGAATGGTGTAGCGACCGCCGACAGCCTTTACGGTTTTATAGAATAAATTGCGCGACTACAGACGAGTGTGGCGAATCGTTTGATGCTGTTCCGTCGAGCTCGGGTTTGCCTGCTGTGCGATCGATAGAATGCAAAATGGCTACCTGGCTAGACAACAGGTTACTAATACTGTTAAATATTCTAGTTTATTCATGTTTTCTACTCAGGTAAATGTAATTGTTTTTTTTTTTAGGATTTTTAGCTTAACGCTGTATTTCCCACATAGCAGCGTAGGCAGAGGGAACCTGGGAACCTAGTGTTAAGACATTCCGTTGCCGACTCACCACCCAATTTTTAAGATATAACAAGCTGAGTAGGGTGCGAAATTACTGCTGCTACCGCGTATAACAGAGAATTCAAGAAGAAACCTGCCCACTCTGCTACGGAAACTGTATATAATAATACATGTATTGGTTACATTCAATTAAATTTGAATCAATCTATTAAGTTTTCAAGTGTATATATACTATTTATTTTTATCTGTGTTTTAGAGGTAGAGAGGTAAGGGGGCCTCGGTTGACCTTCGAAAACACGATGAGGACCCCCCAGAGGGTATGTATAAAGAGGTTGATGACAGTGAAAGAGGTATATAGAGACCGTAGCGTTTGGCGCTCCGTTCTCTGTGACTACCCCGCTAGGGGTAAAGCGTGAAGCTAGTTTAGTCTAGTTTTTATCTGGTTTTTATTGTTTATTACACGTATTACCTGTTGTAAATACATTCAAGTAAAGAGTTCGTTTAACCTTCTTCCTTCCTTCTTCCTGGCATTAATCCCGGCTATTTGCCAGGGTCTGCCTTCCTACTCAACCTACTCCACTTTGCACGGTCTTTGGCGTCCTCGGTGGTTAGACCATTGGCTCTCATGTCCTGCTTCACGACATCCAACCAGCGCTTCCTTGGGCGTCCGAGAGGTCTCACTCCAGGGACTGACATAGCAAGGCACTTGCATCCGACATAGTTCTTAGGCCGGCGCGTAACGTGACCAAACCATCTCAGGCGACGCTCTTGGAGCTTATCCGCTACGTCACGGACTCCAAGACTACCTCGAATGAATGTGTTGCGTATGCGGTCAGACCGCGTTACGCCGCACATCCACCTCAGCATCTTCATTTCCGTGACGTGAAGCTCCTGAGTGTGCCGAGATAGTACTGGCCAACATTCGCTGCCGTATAGAAGAACCGGTCGAATGATGCTCTTGTATATCAGACCCTTGAGTTTGGGCGGTATCCTGCGATCGCGGACCACGCCAGTGACCTCCCGCCATTTGGCCCAAGCAGCGCTTATCCGGCTATAGACATCGTGATCGATGCCTCCAGACTCGTGCATAACGGATCCAAGGTACCTGAACTTTTCCGACTTAACGGCTGGTTCAGGACCTATAAGGATAGTGCTCGAGTCCGGGCTCCCACAGGCCATGTACTCGGTCTTCGACACATTTAGTTTAAGACCGCCGTTCTCAAGCGTACCCTTCCACAGGTTCACTTTACGCTCCAGCATCAGTCGGTTCTCGTCAATGAGTGCTATATCATCGGCATACATCATCAGCCATGGAGGCTGGTCTTGGATGTGAGCCGAGACAGTATCGAGCACCACATTGAATAAGAACGGACTAAGAGCTGAGCCTTGGTGAACCCCTACTGTAATCTGGAAGGGTGTAGTGTCGCCAACAGCAGTCCTAACCATAGAAGCGGAATCGTGGTACATGTCTCTGATAATCTCAATATAGGCCTCAGGGATCCCTTTGGATCGCAATGCCCACCAGATACACTCACGAGGCACACAGTCAAAGGCCTTCTGCAGATCTAAAAAGGCCACATGCAGAGCTCTCCTTTTTTCCCTGTATGCCTCCATCAATGTTCTGAGGGCGAAAACGGCGTCCATAGTGCCCGATCCTGGCTGAAATCCATATTGAGACTCAGAGACAGTACACTCGCGGCGGAGCCTGAGGTCGATCATGCGCTCGAAGAGCTTCATGGTATGACTCATAAGCTTAATGCCCCTATAACTACCACAATCTTGAACACTGCCCCTTCCCTTGTAAATAGGGGTAATGAAGCTAAGACGCCACTGGTGTGGCATCTTTCCAGTGTTCAAGATATGGTTAAAAAGGACAGTAAGTATGAGGACACCAAGAGAGCCCAACGATTTCCACGCTTCGATCGGGATATCGTCAGGTCCCACTGCTTTTCCGTTCTTCATGCGTCGAAGGCAATTACGAGTTTCGTCAAGGGTTATTGGGGCAATAAGTCCGAGGTTAGGGGGTGGGTCGTGATGAAGACTGCATGGGTGCTGAGTATTCAACAACTCCTGGAAGTAGCTTCTCCACCTCTCCTTCACAGAGTCATGACTACAGAGCAGCGTGCCCTGGGAATCTCTGACGCAAAGACATTTTGCGATATCTTGCGTCGCTTTATCCCGGGAACGTGCCAGTTTGTAAATGAACTTCTGCCCCTCCACAGTTTCAAGTTTATCATACAGTGGTGACAAACTCTCACTGCGGGCTCTGGCTACAGCTCTTTTACTGGCATGTTTAGCTACTATGTACTCCAGTCTGTCTTCAGGAGAGTTGGATTGCTGCCACTTCTTAAAGGCATCCTTCTTTTCACGAGTCACCTCCTGCACCTTGTCATTCCACCACCATGTCTCCCTGTCGATGACACGTCCTCCCTTAGAAAGACCAAGAACTCGCCTGCCTGCCGCAATGATTGCCGACTGAGCTCGATCCCAAGCATCCTGAGCAGTCTCGGTTTTAGTCGAGAGATTATGACTTTCCACCTCTGCCAGGAACTCGGTCTGCATCGGTCCATTCAGCAACCACCACTTGATCCGAGGCCTACGTTTCTCAGCTACTTTCTTCTTCGGAGTAACGTTAAAGTCCATGACAAGAAGACGATGTTGGGCCGTTAGGCTTTCGCCTGGAATGACCTTACAGTTAGTTACCCTGCCCATATGACACCGTCTGGTCAATAAGTAGTCTATTTGAGTTGAGTGGGACCCGCTCTTATACGTGATAAGGTGCTGAGGATTCTTTTGGAAGAACGTATTCACGACGGCCAGATCTGATGCAATACAGGTTCTTAGAATATTTTCTCCCTCTGTATTGCGAAGACCGTGCCCAAAACCCCCGTGAACACGTTCAAACGGCTCAGCAGTCTTACCGACGTGACCGTTCAAGTCCCCCCCAACTAAGACCACTTCGGTAGACGGTATAGCAAGTAGCACTTCTTCATACTGCTCCCAGAATGTCTCCTTTTCGGACGCGCTACATCCCGCCTGGGGAGCATAGGCACTGATTAAGTTAGTGGTAACGCCCTCAATCAGTACCTTTACTCGCATCAAGCGGTCGCAGCGACGGTCAACTTCAAGGAGCCCATTCTGAAGCTCTTCGGAAAGCACTACCGCCACACCGTTTCTACCTGAAGGTGACCCAGTGTATATAAGCCGGTAACCCTGTCCGATGTTACGGGACTTATTGCCCTTCCAGCGAGTTTCCTGGAGGAAAGCACACTGGACCCGACGTCTCATGAGTACATCTGCGAGTTCTCTGCATCGTCCGGTTAGAGAGCCAATATTCCACGTTGCAAAGCGGAGTTTCCTTCTGGGTACTCGCGTCTTTAGCCGTGCCCGTACTTGACACGGTAGCCCTTGCCCACTTATCGCAGGTGTAGGGCGATGTGCCTGCGCGTCGTTTAGCGGCGACGCCCTAGCCGTACCCAGTTTCTTACGTGAACAGTCCATTGGTAGCGGCGGATGGCGGTTTTTAAATGGAGCGACTGCCATCTGACCTCCAAAACCCCTTCATGGGGAGAAACCGGGGGAAGAGGAATAGGACATATAGAAAAGGGGGGGAAGGATGGGTAGAAGGAGAAGGTAGGAAAAAGGAAGAGATTGAAAGGAGGTGACACCACTTATACGGACTGGACGGGATAATAACAAGTGGTGGCTCGAGGATCCGGGGTCGCGTACCCGTATGCCCAAGAACTAGTATCGGACAGATATTAGTCAGGGCACCCTCTGGATCAATTAGTCAGGGCACCCTCTGGATCAATTAGTCAGGGCACCCTCTGGATCAAGGGCACCCTCTGGATCAACATAAAAAATAAAATTATTCCTACATATGTAAGTGTGTATTTATTTAGTGACAGTGAAAACGAATGGAGTTAGCACAAAGTGGGGCGGGTTGAGTTCTGACACTAAACATGCGGAAAACGGTGAATTGAGTCACTAATTTTGACATATTTCTCGAGAAATGCACAAAAAAAATTACTCACCAACACTAATAGTATAAACAATGATAGCAACATTAAATGACGACTACTACTACTATCTTTAATATGCATGCAAACTGGTACAAAACATAAAAAAAACAAGTGAACAGGCAAATGTAAACAAGATGTGAAAATTATTTTTATAACTAAAAACCAGTTTACTATTTACATATCAAGAAGTGAATGACGGGCGTATATTGTAAAGAACAAAGTTGACAAAATGAAATCATAATTTTTACAAAATAACAGTATGATTCTAAAGAAATGCTTTTGGAATCGGTTACTGGAGCGAAAGCCCAAAAAGAACATACAATATAAGAGAATAACGGTCTTAAGAGGTGCCGCACCACAGGCTTTGATACCGCAAAATGACGATTTACTTCAATTCACGTGAAATAACATTTTATAATGTTAAGAATATTTTTAAAAAA
This sequence comes from Heliconius charithonia, assembly GCA_030704555.1. Lineage (NCBI taxonomy): Eukaryota > Metazoa > Arthropoda > Insecta > Lepidoptera > Nymphalidae > Heliconius > Heliconius charithonia. Next base: position 11,167 of record JALPMF010000033.1, read on the forward strand.
TGCGTTCTCCTTTGCTATACTATCCAATCTTTTGGTAGCGGAAATTTGTAAAAAATCTTTGTTACAGGAATGCTAAACTACAGCAACAAGTGTAAAAGAATTTTGACGCAGCTTGATGAGAGCGTATCACTTAGTTGACGCTACGCTGGGACAGTAAACGAGAGACGCGGGTTCAAACATGGAAATTTAGCTTAAGTTAACTCAAAATTTACTTGAATTAATTTATTTTCCTCATAAAAAACTCAAAGTATATTAAAATTGCTCTTGCATCATCACCACATGGACCAATTTTCATCGTTTCAAGAGTACAAAAACCGATTTATTTCACTTTAAACGAGCACAGCTGTAAGTGTATGAATAATAACTGTAAAAAATATGATTCGGTGCAGAAAAAAGCGCAACGCGTGTGAACACACCGAGACGTTAGAAACTGGTTAATTAACGCGCCGGGTCGCTACAGACACCATCTCGCCACCGGTACTGTTTATATCTACGCATAATTAACGTAAAATCTATTTAGAGAAATTCTAGAAATGGCTTCGGTAATGCTGTTATTTTTAATATTCAAGCTGTATCTCGCATATAGCAGGGTAAGCACAGGGAACCTGGCGCTAAGACACCTAGTTTACCACGCACTGCCGAATTTTCAGGAAGTATAAGGCGAAACTCTACGCTGTGCTTTGTCTTGTTACATGAGCAAACAAATAAAAATAATTTATTTGCCCAACTAGGAATCGAACCCGCAACACAACGAGTTTAGAGTCAGTCACTGTACCGTTATTTTAATTATATTTCAGAAGAACAAATCGACTAATTGAACACGTTATCTGCGGTTCTAACTTGTTCCAAAGGGTACAGTAGTTTCGCCTTTTTTGATAACATAAAACACAGTGTTATTAATATTTAATAGTTGAATATTATAGAGTGGAGCGAAGCGAAAAATTATATGTGTTAAAAAAGAATCAATTTACAATGTCCACTTAATGTTTCAACTTAACTTTCGGTTGGCCATTATTTATCATGCAACTAAATTTAATTTTGTTGTCAGTTATCATTAATTTCTCAGACAATTTCTATTGAAAATAACTCTCTCCACCATGTACATACAAAAGGAGGTAGCCTAGTGTTAAGACACTCCGCTCCCACTATGCACCGAATTCTGGAGGCATTGCGTGTTAAATGCAAACACAACTCAAAGCCACGCTTTGCCTCGACACCGGAGCGAAGAAATGGAAATATTAAATATTTAAACAAATATTTATATTATAATCTATCTCGTCCTCCTATCCTCTCCAGCTTCAGGTTGTGTCAAGAACGGGATCAATGATACTGATAGGTACATCAAATGTTGCCGCTTGCAAGCTGAGCATACTTCTTTCACTTTTTCCTTTATATCATCACAGTAACAATACTTGACGACCATAGGACAAAAAAATCTTTAAAAAATATACCGAATTACAAAATAAGACATTATAAGCAAGTGAATGTTGATCAATGAAAGTTTATCATAGAAAAAAGCCTAAAATCGCTTTATGAACGGTTATTGCAATTATTATATAAGCAAAACTTATTACCATTTACTAATATTTCATGGTTATTTTTACCATTACTTTTATGATAAAACTTTCCACTCTTCTCTTCTCACTTATATGCATACATATATTTGCACATAAAAGGATTCAAGTTCAACTTCTAACTTGAGGCCGGTTGTGGGACAGAGGCAAGTGTGGGATAGTAAACGAGACAAGTTATGGGTTAGATTCCCACGCGTGGAAATATTTAATATTTTTATTTCTGTGTTGTGTTCTGCCACTCGACCCGCAATGCTTCCAGCATTCGGAGAAGTGAGGAACAGAAGTGTCTTAATGGGAACGGTGTATCTTAAAATTGGGTCCCAGGTCCCAAGCCCCTCTTCCTAATCTACTCTATCTATCCACGGGATAGAGCGAGAAGCTAAAACACTTCTAATATAAGTCCTAAATCCAAATATTTATGCAATTAGAACATGAACCTACATCCACCTCAATGGCCCAAAGATCAGTACCGCCCGTGACTGTCACTCGTCACTCACGCTCTCTCACATCAAGTCACGGCTCACCGCTCATTGTATAGATCGCACGATACAATTGGTGACGTAAGGATATAAAATTACCTAATGTTATTGTTTTAATTTGCTGAACGCTGCACGCGGTAATGTACTCATATCTCCATACATGGCTTCGTTAACAAACGTTGGTTATATTCAAATATCATGCAACTAAACCATCTATACGTATGAGTATCTCCTCCGATCTTCTTATATATATTTTTAAAAAATAATCCCCTGGTGTTTTTTCGCTTCCCGCTGTATTCCGCACACAGCACGGTATACAGAGGAAACCTAGCGTTAAGACACTCCGTTCCTCACCTTCCACTGAATTCTGGCAGCATTGTGTTGAGTGGCAAAACTCGACGCCGTGCTTTTGCCTCGACACCAGAACAAGGAAATGGAAATTTAAATAAATATTTCATTTCCTTGAGTAGCAATCGAACCCAATCCTGTTTTGTGACCCTGCGCCAAGACTGGTATCATCACTTCAAAATTTTCTGACATTGTCAAACGAGTTAACAAAACACTGCATTTTATCATCCTAGGCATCTAACCTATAATTATCGAGTTTCCAGCCAGCCTTTCTCCCACTGTTCCTTAAAGGCGTCAATTGCATAATATTTTATTTAAAGTGTCCAAAACAGCTAGAAAGTATCCTTTGGATAAAAAGTTTTAGCAATATTTCTGCTTAAAAACATCGTCTCAAGTATGAGAAAGCTACGTAAAAATGCACTTTAGATAAATAAAAACACCATGACTAACAGAGCACTCAACAAGGGTACACCATTCATTCTAGTTTCTGGCAATTCATATTATTTTTTAGTAATTTCGAGAAACCCTTGAATAGTTTTAGGTGTAAAAGTAAAAAACGGCTGTAATCTAGATTATCTACGCCGCCAATGCCAGGTCATTCGATAGAAAAAGCAATAAAAAATATATGTTTATCGCTTAATCAAAATAACTATTTTTAAAATCGCTAATATATTCATTAAATTTTATAGTTAAAAAACACATATTTGAATATTTTTATTAAAATATTACAACTTGATATAAAACTAAAGATGAGGTCTCTAAAATGAAAATAAACAAAAAACCTATTAGAAAAGCATCTAGGTTGTAATGCTTCAATCAAAATTAAAATATTTCAACCCGGTCAGGTTTGCCCTACCAGAGCGGTACACGAATGCAATTAAGTTACAATAGACATTGAACTAATCACGGCAGTGTCTCGAAAAAAATAAACAGAAAGTAGGGATGTAGTGTCCTAATACTAGGTTCCCTCTGCACATCCCAATATTCAGGATAATGCGTAAAGCAGCCACACAAATTTGAAGTCCATTGTGCTCAATCATGGACATCTATTAACGTACTTGCCTACTAATTAATAAATTATCTAAGATATTCTATTACCCTGGCGAAATAAGACAATGGCATTATATAAAACGGACAAATACTAATAATTATGTAGAAATGTATTACGAACAGTATCGGCCGCTGAAACCCGATCCATTGTGGAGTAACGAGGCGTGTCATTACCGGACCGATACGATAGCCGAAACGATAAGCGTTACTTGTTTTACATGCATTAACGGATAAATCGAGAATATTCTGTAAATACCTATTTATAAGCCAGCAGATGCCAGTCGTGGCGCGGCGCAGGGGACAAAATGTGAATGTAAACGCGACGCGTGAAAATTTTCTTGGGTTGGATTCTTTCCCCTAACTTTCGAAACACTGGGTTCTTTCTGCTTACCCTACTGTGTGTGGGCTACAGCGTGAAACTGATAATTTTTATCTATAAGCTTTACAGCGCCTTCTTTAGCCTGGCATTCGTCGCTGCCGGGTAAAAAGTATTAGAAAGTGGATTGCAATAATATTCCTGAGATTCCTCTGTATTTTGAAAATGAAAAAGTGCTAACATCACGTGTATAATTGGGAAAAGACTATTTAGATAATGAGAATATTTTATGGATTTCTTAAAATCGGGAATGAAGGAACACTCGGGAGGTTGGATTGGCCTCCCGATGATGAGTTAAAAGAATTGGCGAAATGCTTACGTATAGCTTTACGTGCACGTTGCACGTTATTTATTTGGCACAGACTATAAAGACTAAAACAAAATTTATTTAAAATTTACACAAAATAACGAAAACAATATGCTAAGTTCCTCAAGGTGCTGATCACATCCATACGTGTCTAGAAAGATCGGAAAACATGCCGAAAACATACAACACGTAATTGTGACAGTAGTTGTCATTCATTGCATTTTTTTTTTCTTTTTTTTTATAGTCTATAGCAGTATAGTGCAGTGGCGTAGCTGGGGGGGGTTTCATCAAAAGGAAAGAGGCATCAAAGTCTACGATCAATTCTTCTATATTAATTCTCAAATGTACAAGAAAAATGACAGAACGAACATAAAAAAAACAATCTCGTTATCATGTCAATCGAACATGAACTAGTCGATATTATTGATTTTGAGAATGTGAACACTGACTTTGCCGGTCAAAAAGCGCGTTATGTCCGCTTTTAAATTTTTGCAATATTTTTTAGCAAAATCTAATGTTATGATTTATATATTTGAAGCAACAAGAATGTATACATCTACTCTACTGTGTTTTGAAATCTGATTATGAATTATTTTGACCATTTTAAAGGGCGTCAAGTCCTAAGCTGAACCAGGCAGCAAATACCCTCGCTTCGCCACTGGTATAGTGTCTTATTATATTATGTCATTTCAGTTTGCCTGTTTCCAAAGCAAGAATAATACTAATTTTAAAGTTTTTAATAACATGAAGAATAAAGTTGACTTTTTGAATCTCTTTATTGTATTTGTTATTATATTTAGATTATGGTAAAAACAAATAGAACATAAAATAAATAAATCAGCTTCACGCTGTATCCCGCACACAGCAGGGTAGGCAGAGGGAACCTAGTGTTTTTTTTAGACACTCCGTTCCCCACTTTCTGCCGAATTCTGGAGGCATTGCGTGTTAAGTGGCAGAACTCAACGCCGCGCTTAGCCTCGACACCAGAGCGAAGAAATGGAAATATAAATTTAAGTAAATATTTCATCTCCTCGAGTGGGGATCGAACCCACAACCAGTCGGTTTACAGTCACACTTTGTGCCGCTGCGCCACGACTGGCCTCAACAAATAGAACATAATAAAAAATATATTTGAATATACAGGTGTTTAACATAGAAAACTATAGATAATGTGTTATTTCTTACCCAGTAGCGACCGTTTGTGTATGGAAGTGCCTAGCGACGAACCCCGGGTATACATACATATAATATGAATGGCGTTGATAGATTTTCACGGGACTAATAATACAAACTACATAAAAATTTTAATTTACGCGATTAAATTTATTAACTAAAAGTACTTTCAGGTAATAAGTTAAACATATAAACATTTTGAACGTAGATTAAGACCGCGCCCCTTACAAGCCGACCAAGCGCTCTGAACATTGAGTCATACGTTAAATTTTTTAATCGATTTTTATGTTTTCTAAAGAGTATTTTTTTCCTAAGTGTGGAATAACACATTAAAAATATAAAAGATTTATAATTTTCGTATATCAGGACTCGTTAATTTGGTAAACCAATGATGTTTTTGCGGTTTTTAAAATATTATATTGCCAAACACGCAATTTAAGTTTTTAAAGTGTTGCCGCAAATACATATTTACATATTAATGTAATGTAATTACGTCGTAGTCGCACTGAATGAGCGTAGTGTAGTTTGGTTTCATTTGTTTAAAATGTGAAATTAAAAGACAATGCATAATCTAACGTTTTGGAGACAATAATGGTCCGTGTCACGGGTAGTCTGTGTTTAATGAAGTATCAAAATAACTAAATTACACGCCATGAAACCCTTCTGCTGGTGACCGACAAACAACATACAGATCAAACTACTAGACTGAGAAAATTTGACGTGTAAATAAATTAGAGACGGGGAGCACTAAGAATTTCTCGAAAACTAAGTGGTTTCCGGAGTTTCGAAACAACGGGAGGTTCTCAAGTCTTAAGTTGATTTGAGATCTAGATATAACACTACTACTGAGCACGAAGACTTACTATCTGTGCACTTACAATATATATATATTAATGCTATCAATATAAGATTACAACTGAAAGTCAAAGGTCAGTGTAGAAAACTTAGAAATGTGGTAAAAGGCTGTTTGAGCGGAGGAAGGTCGAGGCGTCGCGCGTCACCGGTCACACGGCACCGCACCGGGCGCGCGCGGGTGCAGCCACCAGCCACCTGCCACCTGCCCACTTACTTTTCCCTTATTCAACTACTACACTAGTGAATTCAACATTTTAAACACCTGCCGTAACTACCATTGTTTGTGGTGCATGTGTTACCCGCGTAACGGGAAATGACTAAGAGAAATTCTTTTTTCCAGAATTTACCGGAAAGTGGGGAACGGCAGCGTCTTAACACAAAGTTTCCTGGCTGTTTTCAGGCTACCTATCCTGTTAAGTGCGGGATACAGGGTGAAGCGAAAAAATATATATTAAACTAGATTTATAGATTATATACTAAGTAGTTTAAAATTAAACTATTTTTTATCTGCGGTTACTCCGTATGTCAAAAAAGTCAATAAAAATGTTATAGCCCACAGCTTTCTTCGATAAATGGACTTTCCTTCACAAAAATAAATTCTGAATTTAACACAGTACTTCCTGAAATTATGGCCTTCATCCGTACAAGATCCTCAGTTTCATAATATTTTTTTAACTGCTTACGTAAAGATTACATTTAAACATATTTTTGTCTATCCATTCCATCTTTCAATGCATGTACTGCAAATAAGCAAAGTAAAGCAAAGAAAAAGACCCTTTCTCTCAATATGGGAAAACCAAACAACAAAAGCACTTCGACCCACTTTGTTAAAATAACTTTTCAATAGCTGGTTCTTAAAATATTGTATTATAAATTATAATTTAGATAATCCTCTATATACTATTATATTATTTTTAAGTTATTATTACGACTGTAAGCGCGGTATTAGTCATAGCTCATAGTGCATACGGAACACGCACGCAACCTTTTTTATACTAAATTCAATATATAATAAAAAATAATCTTCTGCTGACATAGATTTTTTATTTTTTTTTACCTGCTAAATTGACGTTTTAAAAATGTTTTCTTGACTTTTTCTCATACAAAAATGTAATCTATACAACTAATGACCGTGGACTTCGAAAGCGCACGGTCAATTATAATTTAGTTTATTTTTTATTCAATTAAGACATTACCTACTTATTAATAGGTTTACAATTCTACGTACTTAGGTCTTTAGAGTAGGTACATTTAAAAAAATATAGTTAAATGAACATTGATTCTCATATAAAATGTTATACTTGTAAGATATAAGAAAGCTGTTTATATAATATGACGAAGAAATTTATCTCGTAAAAATATCAAATATCCTTCTCTTAGTGTCCCTTACACTGTAATAGTTTTTATAATATATAGTTTTGTCGGATAGCAAACCTCGTGTTTTGTGTAATTTTCCATCTTTTTACAGATTTTCCTTGTTTATTGACAGAATTTAAAACATTTTGTTTAACCAGATCAGGGTCACACCTGAATGAAACACGAATTCAACCAGTATCTAATGAAATACAAATATTCCCCAACTAAATTAAGAACTCAGGTTTGCATCTTCAATCAGTTTTACCAATTTCACATGTAGCATTAAAAACTTCTCAAGAAACAAAATTGCTTTCCAATGACGCACCAATACCGAGACATCTTTAAACAACCGAGTGACATTCAACAGGTACATATGTGCACACTGTGACAATGGGGTACTTGTGATGCTGACCTCCTAATTACCAAACCGAGAATTTCACTTTTCCTCACATTCACATGTGTTTTACATACAACTGTCACCATGTAATACTTTTTTTTTATATTTCTAAAGTGCTATGCCACACTTCAGATTTTTTCCCCGAAAACATAAAAATTGTGGAGCGCATGAATTGGGTCTTTTTTGATAAAAATAAAATTTTATGTAGTTAAGACACTTTGCAACCACCTAATAATGGGTGGGTTGATGGATTCTCAAAAAATAAAATTATTATGTCTGGTTATGATTATGTTTCTGTTTTTCATTCATTTATTTTTTTACCTAAATCCCTATATCTATAGTGTAAAGGCATTTTTTACTACATCTTTTGCCCAATACATCAAACATTGTGTGTTGAGTTGAGGCATTATTCAGTACTATGCTGTGTTTTAGATATATTATAAAAAACTAAAATTATTTATCGCCCCTGCGAGAAGGAATATGTTACAGTTGTTGCCTCACAGCCAGATTTAAACTTAACTCAACTTTTCCATCATAAATCTTTTTTGCCATTCTTTTATCACTCATTCATTTGACATGCCCAAACCAGCTGAGCATAACATGCAGTAGAGGACCGGAGCTATGAAAGTCAGATTATTATCTTTTAAAATGGATTTCTATGTCAATTTTTTTTTCGTTTGTTTTCCCATTCTAGATCAAATTATTTAACAATAGTATCATGTATTGCTAGGTACGCCAATGGCTAGTACAACTTCTGTGTTTTAATATATATACTGTTTTAAAGGACTTGAGATTGATATTACAAATCATTTAATTATGTAATTCAATAAATATATTGTTTCAATCTATTTAAGGCTGATACAGCAAATTATATAAATAAACATGTCTTCCAATATTTTATAATAAGTTTTAATATTATAAATGAAATGGTATTTGCATATGTCCAAAGAATTTATTACATAGAACTTGTTGCATATTTATTTTATTTAATGGAATATTCATTTCATGCATCATAATAGAATTATAGTTTTGAAGTTCTTATTTATACACACATAAATTGTATGCCTCGCATACAATTTTATATATGTAACTGATTTCTCTGCACTGGTGTGAGTGTTTTACCTTTCACGATTGTTCTAATTGTTGTAATGAAAGCTGTTAACTTTTGTGAATCATTTTGTACTTTAATATTTTAGTTGAAGTTAAGAGATTTATAATTGAACTAAAACTATTTCAAAACTCACCTGTGAAATTAAGCTTTGCGCGTCGCCTCCAAACGCTCAGATCCACCTTCATTATGTTGAAATAATAAACAGAACACACGTAACTATATCATCAAAATTCAATTGCCACTAAAAGATAATGAATTCATTTTTCACTATAAATAAATATATATATTTTGAATTATAATAAATAAAGTAAATAACTGAAAAATGTCACGAAAATAAAAACTTAAAATGGACATCACCGTCCAACGCCCATGGTTACTCGAATAAAACTGGTATTGTGGTATTGGAACAATTTTTTTGAAACGAATTAAAATTATGTGTGCTGCCAGTCAACTAAAATAGCTGATCATATATAAATTATTAAATATAGCAATAATAATATTATAATTAAAATTAATGAAATTTAAAAGCGCATTTATTTTACTATTTAATTTTGTTAATTATTAAAATTTATTAAGCATACATTTATTAATTTTCAAAATGTTTCTATCGAGATTACATTGTCAATCATGTAAAAAACGTATTAATATAATATTTTATTTGCTTTTATTCAATATCCATGAAATATTCGTAGTTGTTAAATTAATAATAATAATAGACACGCATAAGTAGAACAATAAATATTTTAGATATGAATGTAAACAGGAACGGAATGACATGAAAGCAAATGTTGCTATTTTTCTTAAAAAATGGCAGCCTATATGTCGTAAGCTTTTCTTTTCTTTTTCTACACGAAAAGTTTTTAAATAAAGATTTGTGGGTGATTTATAATGCCAATAAATGTAATTCGGATGATGATAACATATTTTTAAAGAGATATATTGTTAACAAATGTTGAGAGTTACTATGACCTTCGCATTTTTAGTAAGTATTTAACTGATAACTACGTGGTTATGTTCTTTTTGTAGTAGTAGATATGGTTGAATTAATTTTATTAATAGGAAGCCGGTATGACCGCTTGTGTCCATGTTTATTTATCTTTGCAATGTCATTGTAGGTGGCGTAGTTTACGGGCCAATGCTGAACGGTTCGAACGATAACGAAACGAGTAGTTCGAGCGTAGCGTTAGAAAACAGAGACATCATGAGCGCTGGCACTGCGTCGTTGGAGCGCGAGCTGTCCAGCACCAGACGACTACTCTGGGGCGACCACGTGAAGGAAGACGTGTTTCGCCGATGGGCTCAAGGCTTCCAATTTAATTCTGATGAGCCCAGCGCACTCATACAACAGGAAGGCGGGCCGTGTGCCGCCATTGCTCCAGTGCAGGGATTCCTTCTAAAGATACTCCTATCCGAGACACCTGGACATAGTCTTCAAGACTTGACATCGGAAAAGTGCAATTCCTTACTTGTTAGGGCTGTGTGTACTATTTTAAGTCAGTGTCTAGCTTCTAAGTATAATGTTGCTGTTTACCGCAAGAATGATACAGAGGCAGAGACCAGCACCAGCCTCAATGTTAGTGCCGAGGAACAATCTTGTGATGCTATTAATCACTTTCACAGACGGATTGAAGTACATTCATTTCAAACATTGTCAGAAGTTGAAGCATTCTATACAAGAAACATTCGCATTTTGAAGGACAAGTATGGTGTTCTGCTTTTGTTATATAGTGTCATTCTAAGCAAAGGAGTGAGTACTGTTGAAGCCGAGCTGTCAGAACTCTCTGATCCCCTCATTCATTCTACATATGGATATGGTTCTCAAGGACTTATCAACTTGATGCTCACAGGTAGAGCGGTTGCACATGTTTGGGATCATGATCAGGTGGTTGGTGGGTTGCGTTTGAGAGGTATTGAGAGACAAAATGACATAGGATTCCTCACTATCATGGAACACATGCAATACTGCACAGTGGGCTCCTTCTATAAAAACCCTAAGCATCCTGTTTGGGTGTTGGCATCGGAGACTCATCTAACAGTTCTATTTTCCTTTGAAAGGCGACTGGCAGCACCAGAAACAGTTGGAGAATCAGCAGAACGTATATTTAGATCTTTTGACCCTGAAGGAAACAATTTCATCCCATCAGCAGCACTGCAGGATGTCCTGTGTGCTGCTGATCTGGTCAGTGAGCCAGAATATGTGGAACTGATGAGGAGAAAGCTGGATTCTGAGAACTTAGGAATAATATTATTAAGTGCTTTCATGGACGAGTTTTTCCCTGGTTGTGAGCGAGGTGCACCTGACACATTCACACTGCATCATTATAATGGGCTGTCACGCAGCAACCCTGGAGGTCGAGTGACATATTTAACAGGCCGTGCGGCGCTGCTGGAGTGCCCCATGCGTGCCGCCACCACCGACCCTATGTTGACTTGCTTACAGACCAAGTGGCCTAGTATCGATGTGGTGTGGGATGAGGGCCAGTCACCTTCTCTGAACTAGGCAGGTCCAGGCTGTGCTTGGAACTTATACTGTGACACAGTGAGGAGAGTTAAACACTAAAATGTATCGTAAAATATGTTACAAAAATTCCATTACTTTATGTATTAATTTATATAGAAATTATATCTAATAATTTCATGGCCTCCACAAATAACACATCATCACGGGCAGCTATTTTTCATAAATTTGACAATTTCTTAGACAAACAACTGCTCTCACAAAAATGTGTTAACTTTATTTTGTGATTGCACTTGCACACTAGCTGCAAATATACATACATCCTTGTATCTATTCAAAAATATTTCATAGCAATAATTTTTGGAATTTAGTAAAAAATTATATTTTTCTTTACTTAAATTCCATTTACTGGTGAGCTAATGGCTGAGTGCACTAAATAATAATTGTAAAGCAATTAATACGAAGATGCCACCATAGTTTGTTATACCGAATGAATCCTCAATTTTGGGATTTTTTTAGTATAAAAAATTATACTCTGAAATAAAAATTTAAAACACAATGAAATATATATCTGTTATATGTCATTGGGATGAATCATAAGCACATTGTAACTGCACTTAGTAATTTTTTTGCACAAATCATTATATTTATATTCATTTACTAGCTACTCGACACTAATATAATATCAATATATTTAAAATAAACTAAATAGTAGTATCATTGAGCAGGTACAAACAAATATTGCATTTTTGTAAATATTTACCATATCTATGGATTTTTTTAAAATATATTCTATGCTAACATTCTGTGTATATTTTAAATTGTAATATTATTTAATGTATTTTTAATAAAAACAATTTCAGATTAATGTAAAATAGCTGTGCACATGTGATCAACGAGGATTATATTGAAAAATAATTTTCATTCAATCATCATGGATAGTGAAACATTGCGGCTTCTTAATTACATATGGTTTTTATCTTATTTTGTCGCTTGCATTAATACATATTACATATACTCAGCGTTTGTGCCAGTGTGGTGGCCAGGTATACCTGTGTCGAGCAAATTGCAATAACAATAAACCATTACATATATTTGTATATTTTGATTTTCACTTACTTTTCTCAGGTTACTTTATAATTATGATGACTATATTTTGATTGAAATTTTATTTTGAACGTTTAATGAAGTGATAATTATAAAATATTATTTAATGCTAATAATTCTATCATTTCATATATATACTCTCTGCATTATAAACATCTTCCTAAATTAATTTCCTATTAAAATCATACAGAAGATATTTTATTTACATTACTTGCGTATATGTAAATATTCTCAGTTATAAAGTAATTTATTCTTTATAAAATAATGAAGAAAGCAAAAAAATCTAAATGCCTAGCCGATACTCGTAATTGAAAAATATCGATATTTTGCTAATGCACAACCCTAATTAGCTAATGTCATTTGACATTGACACTTGATAGCCATATTAGTAAATAAACAGAAAGTTCGTATATAACTATAACTATTTGTTATATATTTTTGGGTTTCTAAGAATTACGAAAATGAGACGAGACGATGATTTTGAAAAATATGCCACAGATGTGTATGATCCTATTAAGGTTGGGTCGATAGATGGTAAGTAAGTAATAGATTCTACAGCAAAACACGTATACGTTTAATTTGTGATCTTAAATTTTTAACAAAAAGAAAATGTTATTTTTTGTATTTTCTAGGCACTGATACTGAACCACATGATAGGGCTATCGTAAGGGCATTATCTTCAAAATACTTCCCAAATAAGAAAGTGAAAGGTGACGCGTATCATACCCTCTTTATTGGCAGACTCAATCCGAGAACAACACAAGTAGGTATACACTACTTCTTCTATGGAAAAAAATATTTTAAAGATATTAATTTGTAATTGCAAATATTTTCCTTTTAGGATACAGTTTACACAGAATTTTCAAAATATGGAAAAGTATTAAACTGCCGTTTGGTGAGAGACATAGTTACAGGCAAATCTAAAAAATATGCGTTTGTCGAATATGAAACTTTTTCCAGTATGGACCATGCTCTGATAGCTATGCATGAAGAATTTATTGATGGTAGTGAAATAATTGTAGAGAGGGAGGCCGAAAGACGTTTAGAAGGATGGAAACCGCGACGGCTTGGTGGGGGCTTCGGAGGACAGAAGGAGTCAGGTCAATTGAGATTTGGCTGCAGAAAAAGACCATTTATAAAACCTATTATACTAGAATAAAGAATCTAGTAACATAAGATATGAATTATGTAAATGTAGGATATAGTAATAAATATGTTACATTGTCAATATAATTTTTAATGTTATATAGCATAATCGAGATGGCCTTGACCTGTCATGTCTGCATTTTGAAAATATCAATAATGTATAATATATATAATGTGTAATGTTTACTGCAAAGAGTTTAAAGGATGGTGCAAATCATTTACAAAATTGGAAGCTTCTTTATCTCTCATACAATTAACATTTCTTATCATTTTAATTAGCATTCTTACTTTTTTGACTCTTCATTTTCTGGCCTGTACTAAAGAACAAGAAAAATTATTAAAAGTACATGTGACTGATTTATACGAGACTACACATACTGATGGGAAAAAAATTACATATTCTGAAACACACAGTCCAATGACAACTCCTCGTCCAGAGAGTGTCAAGTGTACATGGGATCCATCTCAAAAAACTAAAGCCAAGACACATTATTATGAATATACTCAAACTGAAACCTCAACAGTATTTGGAGAAAAATTTTTAGATGGTGAGATTTTAAATGAAAAAGTTGAATTTTTGATTGCACTTGTCAAGTACAAGCCTCCTCAACATATAACGTTTGGTTGTACACTAACAATAGTTTCAACCAAATGGACGTTGACTGCAGCAACTTGCATAGAAGCTATAGAAGAATTGGATTCTTTGGACTCCTTTGTTATGATGGAAGGCCTCGGAATGGGACATTTAGGAAAATTTCACGCAATATCTGATGTAATGATTCATCCTCAATATGAAGGAGCCAATAAGAATTATGATTTAGCTGCAATTAAATCTGAGGGGGATATTGCTATAAAAGAAAGGAAACTTATAGCAATGGCCTCTTTAATTGATTTTATGTCCATCACTATTGGAGAGAAAATGAAGCTTTATGGATTTGGGAGGTTTAGGTAATTGATATTCATGCTTTTTAAAAATATTGAAAACTTAAATCAAAATTCTGCTTTAATAAATAACCATAGAACTATTATTTATTTTATTTGTAATAAAAAACTAACTTTGCATAATAAATATAACTATTTTATAGTGATGCTTGTACTATATGTTGCCTACATTCAATCAAATTCATATTTAATTAAAAATATATAATTTTTTCACTTATAAAAATGCATTTCAGGAGCTTAGACAAAGATCCTCTAACACGAAAAATTGAACATGTAAAAGTGCACAAACTCCCATCAAAGCACTGCCCCTCCACTAATGACACATGGTCCCCGCGACACCTGCTTAGAGGACAGGTCATTTCTCATGGGACCTGTGGCAAAACCCCAATATGTGCTGGAGTTCTAGAAAATCTTCGGTCCCCGTGTAATTACTGCGCCGGGGCTCCGCTCGTGTACCGCGGAGTCCTGTTAGGATTGATGAGTGATAATCCTAATTGTGGAATTTCTTGTGGTCCAGTTTTGTACGTGAACATAGCAGCAGTGAGAGATTGGGTTGATTCTATTGTTAATTCTGATTAGTCTTCTATTTGTGTTTGTGTTCAATATATCACCATACTTCTTACTATCTATCTGTCAATAATATTTATATTTAATTTTATCTGTGATACAAAACATACTCATCCTTAAAAGAAGTATTCATAGAACATTTCACTTTGAAATTGTCAAAACACAATGTCAACAGGCGCCTTATTATTTTAAATATCAACAATTTATATAACCCTATATAGCTTTGTAAATAACAAAATATCTGATATTACAATGGCCATGACAAAGGGTTTAATAACGTGTTCGGTGCTGATGGCGGTGTTCGTGGCGGGCACCATCGGCGTGTCGGTGCTGCAGCTGGTGACGGCGGCGCAGCAGGGCGGCGCCCGCGACGAGGTAGAGGATTTAGATTAGAGATGACAGTAATATCTATATGGATGGAGCGCTTACAAGGCACAATCTTTATTAAGGGTGATTGATTATTTTGATGATGGTTCTAATTATCAATATTTTGGATTAAATTGTTCACTTATTTGCAATGTTTTTTTTTTCTAATTGTCGTATCATTGTTTTTTTTATCTATTAATAAAGTATTTTTTGTGCATTATTGAGTGTTTATTTTGCATATCTTGCTTTGTGGCAGTAATGCATGATTTTTATGCATTACTGCCACTGCCTGAAAATGGTTATATGTAAATTTAAATGCTGAAGTAACAATAGTCGGTTCAAAACAAGACTTATTTAAGATTTTTACTTGTATTTTTACACTAGCAAATATTAGAATATATTTACGCGAGGTGTAGATATAAACAATAAAACAACAACAATAAGCATAACATAAACAATTTATTTAAATAATTTCCATACAATGAATTATAATACATTTCGGAATACACAGCATGGACGCGCCCGCAGTCAAATATACAGATACTCTACCTATAGTTTATACAACGCGAACTCTCCACACCTCCCCCCTCCTCTTTCCTCCAAACTGCTCATTCGAGGTCACTTCCTTACATATAAATCACCATTTCTGTACACAATGTTTTTAATAATCTTATTTATACATGGATACTGTATTATAAAGAAAAAGTCAAGTTCTACGGTCAGTTTATTGTCTATGCTTGTTTTGAGAAGAATTATTGCACCGTATTTTGAAGGAAAGAATTACTAAGAATAAAGCGTAGAAATTATTTAGAAAATAAATTTAATGATTTTATTGTAACAATAATAATACCAATTTTCATTTCAATTACAAAATTCAATTATATTTAATTTAGTAAATAGTGATGCCACTACGATAGTCTACCAGTTTTTTCGGAGAAAAATAACAATAATTTAACCTTAATTCAGGTCCAATTTCTATTTGGGTACTATTTTTCATTAATTCTAATGATAAATATAACATTCGCAAGTGGCAACACTAGACACAATATATACATTATAAATAATAAACAAACACCTACTGAATAAAAAATGAGCAAATATTATAATAAACAACTATTTATTACATATCTGAATATTCAGGTCCAATATAAATTAAATTATTTTATCATATAATTGTATATAAATGTTGTTTTAAAATCCATTCAGCGCAAGATTTGCTCAAAATTATTATATTACAATAATATAAAATTTCAGTTGTCATTATCCTTCGCAGAGCTATTAATGAAGTATAGAAAACAAAAAAAAAACAGTTTCACACTTGAGTAGGCAAAGAAAATCTAGAGTTAAGACAAACCATTCTCGCTCTCCGCCTTATTTGCGGAAGTCAACGCTGCGCATTGAAAACCGGAGCGGAGGAAGCAAATTAATTTACAATTTATGATGAAACGTCTTTTCTAATATTTCAAATCCAACCAATCATTTTATTTGAATTAAAAATTAATTAACAAAAAACTGAATGACGCTAAGTATAAAAAATTTTCTAATGGTTTCTTTTCTAATTGTTTATATAAAAAGATCACATATCGCTTTCTATATGAATCTATCAAGACTTGTATTGTTTGTTATAAATATTTCATCACAATCATAGAAAAGAGACGTTTGAAAAAAATATATCTAATGTATTAATTTAAAAAATATATTGAAATCGATAAAACCTTTACAATAAATTCCTTACATAAAATATGAATAAAAAGCGATTTAAGATCGTCATTTTATTAATTAGTAAATAATAACATAATATACCAGAACCGTCCATTTCTACAATTATGAAAAAATACATCTTTATATATATGTTGATCAACTAAGCGTACCGCAAAACACATGAGAATTTATTTACCCATTTTTATTTGATCCTACCACCACTGGCGCAGTATCGACGTGAAGTTAGTACTGAGCCGCTGGGCAGTCCGATGTATATTGATAGAAACGATCTTTAAGTAAATAACTTATAGCACATAAGTTATTATAGCCTTATAATAGCAGTCTTGCTAATTTTTTTTACAGTTTTTGAAATATTTTTTTCACGAATAAATGTAAAGAAGTAGACAGACCAAGTAAGTATAAAGTTATATATAGTTCAAAGAAAGTGGAGATGTAATATGATATTCACTTACATACATACACACATATATTAATAAAATATTTAAATGAAAGTACTGTCTAGTTTGATTTTAATTTAAGGAATGTAGTCAACAATTATATCAAAACATTTTAAAATGAAACATAAAAAAATAACTCTGTTATAGTATAACAAAAATGTCTCGAGTCTAGTCCGGTCTGGTCTTATATGGGTTAGCGTAGTCTGATTTGGTCTGGTTTGGTCTGATGATGTCTAGCGTGGTCTGATGTGGTTTGGTCTTGTCTGGTGTGATCTGCGGGTGCGGCGCTTCAAATCCCGCTTCGGTATTCTTCCCCAGCAGCTGCCACTTGCGACGGATCGTATATGCCACCCTAGAATAGTCATTGATACAAAATTAAACATTTCTGATGTAATTTTTATATTAAAATAAACTATATAACAAATTATAAGGTTTAACACAGAAAAAGTTAATCTTATTTAGGATTCTTTTATGAATAGAATACATTTGTAATATATAAATTTTATATAATTGTATTAAATAAATCAAATCAATATCCCCAACACTGCAGGGTAGGCAGAGGAAACCTAGTATTAAGACACTCCTTTTCCCACTTTGCGCCGAATTTTGGAGGCATTGCATGTTGAGGGGCGGAACTCAACGCCGCGTTTTGCCGCAACACCAGAGCAAGGAAATGAAAATTTAAATAAACATAATTTCCTCGAACCCACAACCGGTTGCTTTTGATGGTTAAGTTTAAGATACATAATGTGATATATCAATTGTTTATCTTATTAAAAAAATCAACTAATACAAATACAAGGACGAGACTAATATAATAAATTAATGTGTTATGTACATACATAATGAATAATTTGTTTCTAATTTTAAACAACATAAAGATTCCTTTTTTACTTAATTTACCTTGTTAATGGCCATTTGGCATATCGGCTTCCTGATAGCGTGTACAACATATTTGAGTAGAATAAAATAATTGTAATAGATATATGCACAGTCCGCGAGGTCTAAGCTGAGCTTTACGTTTGTGTGGGTGTCCCTATAATCGACCCCCAACTTTGTCATGATAGAGAGAGATTATTTCTTTATATTTTAGCACGGCTTTGTGGGGTTGAGCTGTAGTAATAAATATTATGTGATAAAAACTAAGAATGTATGTCAATTCTCCTGGTCACATCGGTGCTCTTGATGATTTAACGGAACAGATTATTTATTAATGAAAATGACTATGACTATACAATGTAAAGTCCAAAAAAAACAATATATTTTTATATTGATCTTTAATAATAAACTTTATTTTAAACAGTTTCTTCTGCCCCTACTGTTGGTGATTCACTCACTCAAATGCAAAGCTCAGAATAAGCCTCGTGAACTGTATACATGTACATATTATCTTCTATACCTGATGGGGAGTGTAGGGAGGTGTGGGGGTATTGGAAGGGCGGGGGGAGGCTTCGGGAGTAGACGAGATGGACACTTGCACAACCTTACATATGTTTAAATTAGATATGTATTTATGTATCATATTATATTATATTTGTATTATATAAGTAATTGCTTAATTACTTATACATTAATAATGTCATTTTTTAACATCATGTCCGCCGAATTCTGTGGCCATTGGGTTTTGAGTGACAAAACTTAACGCCGCGCTGTGCCTCGATACCAGAGCAAGGAAATAAAAATATTAAATATTTGATTTCATCGAGTAGGAAGCGAATCCTCAACCTGTCGATTTTACACGCTTGTGCCCCTGTGCCACGATTGACCTCTTATTCTTATAATTTATAAACCTTTTATTATTTGTAATTAATCATAACATGAGATTACATGGTTTGATATAATTTACAACAACCACATAAATCTATTTCTGCCTTTACAAGTATGAATCAAACACACAGCCAATAAACTAGTACTTTAGTATTTTTTAACTATAAGTGTTTCTTCTCCACTCTATGTGGACACTTCCTTACCTGGTCAGGCAAAGGTGCCGGTATGAAGTAATTATCTGGGGGTGCCATAGGGGCGAGGGGAGCAAGGGGCGCGAGGGGCGCGGGGGGCGCGGCCGCGTCCAGGCGGGCTCCTCCTGGATTGAGGACGTCTACGTACGACTTCTTGATATCTGTAAATATTTAGAATTATGATAATTGAGAATAGCAATATAATCAATCAGCTTCACTCTGTATTCCACACACAGCACGGTAGGCAGAGGGAACCTAGTGTTAAGACATTTACTTCCCCACTTCAATATATTTATACTACAAATATTTCATCTCCTCGAGTGGGGATCCAATCCACAACCAGTCGGTTTTGCAGTCACACTTCGTGTGCGCTGCGTCATGACTTGCCTCAAGCAATATAATAATAGATGAAAAATTTAATATTTTCATCATTTTTTAAATGTTATTCTACACTAAGCATTATTAAGCGTATTGCTTGGTTTCCAAAGCACTTGGACGGATTCGAAAAAGCGCGGGTTTAATTCCCGCTACGTTCAATTTTTGATACATTTTCCAAATATGTATATTTAATTATAATTGTAATACCAACTACTAAGAAACTAATTTTATGAATTAGAAAAAATATTTATATATTCAGATTAAAATATACATTATTAAATTGTCTTTTCATAAATACAATTTATTATAAAGCACTTACGTCTCCCCTTCTGCATTTTGAATATGTTAGAGACGGGAGGCGCTCCTGGAGACTGCAGCGGCGTCGATGTACCCCTGGTGAAGATAATTATTCATCTCAACCATTTATTTTTTAAAATAATGGATATAAAAGGGTAAATAAAAGTAATCAATTTTAAATGCTAATACAATAGTCACATGTAGATAACTACACGCGAGAAGGAGTACTAGTTCCACTCACAGCGCGTGTCCGGGCGCGGGCGCGGGCGCCGGCGCGGAGGGCGGCGGCGGCGGCGGCGCCGCCACGGCGCCGTCGGCCGCGCCGGTGTCGCGCCAGCGCTTGTGCTGCTCGTCCCATACAATCTGTGTACATAGTGCCATATGTATAGACAATAGAAATAGATCATTTTATAAAATATCAGTTTTAATTTAAAAAAATAATAATTAAAAAATGAATAGCAATAAAAGACACATATAGATAATTTCTTTATTGTAAACAAACATATAAACACAATATACTAGCAATTACATAGTATACATATTTTACATATATTTACATATACTACATACATACAGACACATTAAATAACACTGCTAATAGTATAACATAATAAATGTTACGTAGTTACACAATATTTTCTAGGATTAAGAAATATATACTCGATTAATTTATATAAATCTATATTACTTTGTAATATGAATAGAATAAAATTTAAACACAAAAAGTGAATCAAAAATTATTATTCATAAAAGATAGCATTTAAAAAAAAATAAGCGTGTATACTAAAAGTGTACCTAGAATAAAAAGATTATGACAAAACTAAAACAAAGAAAATATTTTAATGTAGTTTGTAATTGTAATAGAAATGTATACTTTATTTACTTGTAACATGTACAATGTATATAAGCAGGTAAACTGAACTGAAATATGTAAATATTTAAGAAGCGATATCTTTTTTTTTTGGTAAATGTCATAATAGTCAAAAATGAATTAAATTCAATTCAAATGACATAAAAAAAGTGCATAAAAAATTACATAAGCGTGGGCATAGGCAGGGTTTTGGGTCCAATAGGGAGTTGGGGTTTTGGGTCACTTACAGTGGGATTGGTGTCATCCGGCAGTATCATCTGGTTGGGCGCCCGCAGGGACAACTTGGTGAGTATGCCGCCGAGCCAGCCCGACTTCTTGTCCTTATTGTCGGAATTCTTGCTATCGCTCTTCTTGCCGTTCATCTTTGGCGTGTCTGTGTCGCGATCGTTTTCCTGACGGTAAAAACACAGAATTTTATATTAAATACATAAGTATACATAAAATGTTCGTAACATCTATTTCTGATTTTAAATTTAAAAAAAATATCAAACTAATACCACAGAGTCCGATTACTATCCTCCCATTATATATTAACTCTCGTTTGTGTATTCTCGCATATTATTCAAATAATATTTATTGATTATCATTGCAATCTTTGGATTTTCAAGTAAATTAACACGTTTGTCTTAAGTATATTTTATTATAAGTCATCTGATTTTTGTTTATTTTTTGTTGTTTTGTCTTCTCAACTGAACGAGTAGGAATCGAACTCCTATTACCGTGTCTAGTGCAGTACTCACGTGGGCGCCGGCGGGCTCGTCGTCCGCGAACATGGCGGGGCGGGACGGCGCCGCGCCCGGCATCGTGATGGTGGGCGCCGGGGCCTCGTCCGCGCCCGAGGTCTGCTGCTATAGCACACGGGGTTCAAACTACTATATTTGTATATATAGCTGACAGCTTATGCTTACGAGGAGAAAATAAAAATACATATTTACGAAACAAACAAGTCACGCAAAAGGGCAGGCAAAGGGAAATCCAGAAACTAGTGTTAAGACACTTTGTTCCCATTAAGACATTTCCGTTCCCCGCTTCCCACCGAATTCTGGAGGCATTAAGTTTTGAGTGTTGGAACTTTCTATTTGACAATTTAAGAAGATAAAAAAATTTAAATAAAAATCCAAATGTTTAGTAAATATTTATTGCCAACATTGCACAGTATAAAGGTTAGTAAGTGCTCTACAACACAAACATAACTACGACAGCCAGGAATATGTGCTTTTTTTATTTATTACTTAATAAATAAATTACATTTTAGTTTGCGTAACAATTTAAATTTTAAATACTATTATAGGTTTATTTAATAAAGAAACGTATTTGTAAAAATATTAGCATTAAATTCGTCATGAAAAAGTAAATAAAAAAAATTACAATAATAAATTCATGATGTAAAAAAAAAAAGAAAAGAAATAAAAAGAGAGATTCAATTGATACCTGTCATAAAAATTCAAATAAAAAAAAAGATTTAAAATATCACAGGTAGTAAATTATATAATATAGTTAGCTTTTTTAAACATAGAAATAAATAAATCATGTTTCTACATTACTATCAAAATCGTCATTGCACTTTTTTTAATGAGATCTTTTGCAAAATAAAAAAAAGCATTTAAATATGTACCAAATGTTTGTATGTGCGTGTGTGTGTGTGTGTGTGACAAAGTCAAGTCATATATTACAAGTTTTAAGTTGAAATCAAGATAATATGTAATAATTTGAACTAAATGGAATTTAATGAAACTTGGACTGTTCCATTCGTTGGAATATACTTGATTGAAATAAAGAAGAACATATTTAGTTTTCACGAAATTTTTGTATAAATACGATATGTACACAGTATATGTATTATAAGATTTAACATACATGTTTGGACTCAAACATAAATTTCCAACACTATCACATACTTGTGTCAAAGTTGACTATCGTTTTGTACACCTCTCTCACCACAAAAACCACAACACAATATAAAAAAAGTGGGTCACTTTCACAGTTGTGATAATTGTAATAAAAAATATTTTAGAATATGGTGAAAATTGGAAAGAAATAAATGCAATCATTATTTGTATGTTCAATTACTTATTTGTCACTTTCAAATCCAGGGTTAATGATTATTTTGTTATAATATATTTAATTAACTATATTTGATGCTTAGTGTTAACTCTTGGATATTAGATAACAAACAAAGCTCATTAACTTCACAATAAAAATATTAAAAAAACTACAACACTACTAAAAAAATAAAACAATGAAAACTCCCTATCGCATGGTAACTTTAAAATAAAATGGCATTATATGAACGAAACGGGTTCATCTATGTCGTATGTCTTGACCCCGGACACGTAGTACACCTCGTACTCGTCCTTGGGCAGGGCGTCCCGCTCGCACCACGCCGTGGGTTCATCGATGGCGAAGGTCGTCGCGAGCCCCCCCTCGCCCCGCTTGGCGAGCGCGGCCTCGAACCTCTGCACACTGCGCTCGATGGTCTCGCGGAGGCGCCGCCGCCGCGCCGCCGGGTCCTCCGGGGCCATGGGGACGCTGGTCACGCTGGGGACGGCGTCAGGGGTGATGTCCGCGGGCTCGTCGATGGGGTAAGTGCCCCCGAAGACGAGAGGCTTGTAGGCGCGTTGCTTGGCGGCGACGCGCGCCCACGCCTCCACCGTGTTGCCTATGAGGTCGGAGCGCGGGCGGCGGGAGGGCCTGGCGGTGTGCCCGGCTGGGGGCCTGACTGGGGGCCTGGCAGGGGGCACGGCGGGGGGCCCGGGCGGGGGCGGCGCGCCGCGTCGCTGGCGGCAGACGGAGGCGGGGGCCGGCGCGGGCTGCCCCCACAACACGCGTTAGCTCACTTGCACAATTCATACACATCACTACACTGACAAACACTGGGAGGCCAACGGCTCAATGAAATACTTTTTGATTTTTAAAATTAACTCCATTCTTTTACCACGATAGATAAAAATATATTATACTTGAAATTAAACTTTAATCGTATGAAAACGAAACTTTCTAATTAAATATGAAAGGAAAATTTAAATAAAAAGCAAGATAAATAATCTAATAAGGACAAACACTTACATCTTGGTATCCGTAGAGTGTGTCCCCCTGCCAGTAAGGGTCAGCGTATGAGCGCGCTTGCTCCTCATACCCATACTGTTCCAGCGGAGGTTCCCCGCCTACCTCCGGAACTGTTTGTAACTGATGTTGTTGAAACTGTTGTTGGTGTTGTTCTTGATGTTGTTGTTGTTGTTCTTGTTGTTCTTGATGTTGTTGATATTGCTGTGGCACTTGCTGTTGCTGGTGTTGGTAGTATTGGGAGTAGTCTATGGTGTCCTCTGCTGGGTCAGGGTACTGTTGCAATTGCTGAGGCTGTTGTAGTGTCTGGAAAATGTAATTTCTTTTATTAATAACAACATTTGTAAAATACAAAAATACGAATAGTAATGGAAAAAAATAATGATTAATGTTAATTATTTTGTAATTATCACTTTTGATATAGTAAAGGACAGTAATCTAATGGATAAAAATCTTACTCAAAGGAATGTTCATAACTAAAATATGAAGGTTAAGTGGAATATATAAGTAGAATAATACAAAAATTAAACTATAAATAAACACTTTTAGGGGAAAAGAACATCAACTGACCTGCTCAGCCCACGAACCCGCACTATACGAATCAGCGCGGTGTTGAGGGGTATTCTGCTGCGACGCTTCCGCCTTAAAACAATAACAAAAATATAAAAAGATATATTGAATTATACTTCTTATTAATAATAATTATTATATCATTTACTTTTTATATACAAATTTAGCATTTGAGGTAATTCGCGGCAGGAGCACAAGCGTTTGACTGTAAACGCAACAGTTTGTGGTTTCAAGTCCCATTAGAAATAATAAAATATTTAATATTTTTATCTCCTCGCTCTTTCACATAGCTGGTGACATTGTGTCACCAGAATTCAACGGAAAGTGGCAAATGGAATATTTTATATTTTATTATGAAGTTTGAATATATAAATGATATTC
Organism: Heliconius charithonia; assembly: GCA_030704555.1. NCBI lineage: Eukaryota > Metazoa > Arthropoda > Insecta > Lepidoptera > Nymphalidae > Heliconius > Heliconius charithonia. The sequence goes on from JALPMF010000033.1 coordinate 36,456, forward strand.
TTATTGTATCGAACTCTTAGCCATTGCTTTGTATTTAATAATATAATATGTAATTATATATTAAATATTACGTATCATTTATAAAATTTTTACAGTAAATTATTATGGAGCGAATTTTGTTTATGAATAAAAATACATAATAAATCCACTTATATTCGGACAGGGCACAAAGAGTGACGAGAAACTGGATAGGTTGTGTGTTTGATCCAGTATTCGGCGGAGATTAGGGAAGGGAGTGTCTTAACACTAGGTTCCATCTACTTACCCAGTTGTATACAGGATGCAGCGTAATACAAGAGAAAATATCCACTTACAGACAGCTGCAATGCAACAGTATGCAGATCCTGCAACCACTGCTGATGTCTTGGGGAATCCTCACCACCCTCGTTGCCTTCTACACCCTCTACTCCCTCGGGGACGTCTTCTTGGAGTGACGGGTCGTAATATTTTAGCCTGAATTCAAAATAAATATATTTTTTAATATAAAATATGGTACTAATTACTAACTGGAATTAAGATCAAAATGATGTACATAGTAATTACATAATATAATATTAACATTTCGGCGGAAAATGGGGAACAGAGTGTCTTAACACTAGTCTACCCTGCTGTGTGCACTAAAAAATGATAATATTAAAATAAAAATGAAAAACATATTGACCTGTCTGCGAACTCAGCGATGGCAGTGGCGAGCGAGGCGCGGTACAACGCCGGGGAGCGCGTGAGCGCGCGCGCCGCCGCCTCCGCGTACGCCAGCGCGCGCTCGCACTGCCCGCGTCCGCCAGCCGCGTGCCCAGCACCAGCTTGTACACCTGCGGAGAGAAAATGTCATCATCTGTCGTCGTACCAATTGAAGCTGTCGTCATGGCCTAATGAAAAAGTGTTCAATATGGCAATACTATGGCTGTGAGTTCAATCCCCATTAGTAAAGATGATTATTTTAAAATTATTTTCATTCACACAAATTGGACAGTGTATGGGGAACAGAGTGTCTAAACACTAGGTTCCTTCTGCCAACCCCGCTATATACGGAATACAGCGTAAAGAAAAAAACATAAATAAAAGCAACGCACCGTCAACTCGTGCAGCACATAATCCTGGCTCAAGGACAGCGCATATTCATATATCTCCGTGGCGAATATGGCGTGGTTGGTGGCGAAGCGCTGCAGCGCAGTCTCGCGCGGGTCGGCCAGCAGCAGCGCGAGGCGCGGCGGCGCCGGCGGGGCGGGCGCGCGCGCGCCGTGCGGCGCCGGCGGGGCGGGCGCGCGCGCGGCGTGCGGCGCCAACGGGTGCGGCGAGAAGGGCACGCCCGCCGACAGGTAGCAGAACTGTGCCGAGTACAGCAGGCCGCGCGCGCTCAGAGTGTCACCTGTTTATTATTGTACATAGCATGTAGGAGTTAGGTACTTTCAAACGTAACTTCACGTTGTATCCCTAGCGGGGTAGTCAGAGAGCGCCTAACGCTACGGACTTTACATACGTCTTTCGCCTCGTTCACTGTTATCAACCTCTTCATACATGCCCTCCAGGGGGACCTCATGTTTTTTACGTGACCTTCCTCCAGTATCTTCGATACTGTATTTTGAAGGTCAACCGAGGTTCCCCCCTATCACTTTTACCACTCACTTTTTCATCATAAATATTTTTGCCATTCTTTCATCATTCGTTCGAAATTTTTTTTTTTTACGTGACTTTCCTCCAGTATTATCGATACCCTGCTTTCGAAGGTCAATATGGGTTTTTAACAATAAATGAAAAAAAAAATGACTAACCGAGTTGTGTAAGAGTACGTCGATCCTGTTCCGGCCTTGCGGAGGGATTGGACAGAATGATGGCGGCGTGCGGCCTCCAGTCACCCCAGCCAGCGTCCGACACGCACTGAGTTATAAATAAGAAATAAGTTAACTTTAAATCGCTTCTGAAGGGAGAATTACACATTTCATGTCACGGATGAGCTACTCACGGCGGCGGCGGGCGGCGCGCGCAGCGCCTGCGCGGCGTACAGCGAGTGCAGCGGGTCGGCGGCGGGCAGTGCGGCCACGAAGCGCGCGCACACGGCCGCGCGCTCGCGCCGCGCGCCGCCCCGCCGCCAGCTGCAGCGCGTGGCCCCACAGCCCGCATTGCATCGCCCATTCTGTGGCCGATTAAATCACTATTAAGATAGGTTCAGCTATGAAGTTGGAAAATATATATGAATATCGTGCAAATAAGTATATGTACTTTTAAATCTCCTATTAATTCAGTAATTTTAAATTAGAGAAAAAGAAATTACTCAATTATTTTAAATATTCATTCACAAACTTATTTTATATGAATAAAAGCTACTTTGACTAACCCAGAGCCTCTTGTTTATTGCCATATATGAGGTACTCTCTGAAACGATCGAGGGCCTCCTTCTCATTGACTGCGGGCTTCTTCACCTCGTCTTCTATTCCTGAAATCATTATTAGAAATACACTTTTTTCTCATTTTTATAGTGCAATCATTTATTTGAGATCATAAGCAGACTATTTGAAAATAATATCAAATATAGTATTAATTAACTATAATGTCTATTGTTTTATTACCTGCTATAATGTGTTTTTGTGTATAATCACAAAAAAGTCAGTTTGTACGTTAAACTCTAACCGCGTGTTTCATTATAAATTTGATTGGACAGTAAGGTGACTTATCAAATACATGCCGTTTCTTCAACGATTGTGCAGACCTTCAATTTATTAAAAATATCTCGTATCTCTAATAACATTTCATTCTCTGCTTGTGTTATGGTAAATTAAAATGAAATCAGCTTTACGCTGTCTCGCACACAGCACGGTAGGTAAATGAAACCCAGTGTTAATACACTCCGTTCACCGAGTTCTGAAGGCATTGCGTGTTGAGTGGCGGAACTCAACGCCGCGCTTTGTCTCGACACCAGAGCGAAGAAATAAAAATATAAATAAATATTTCATTTCCACTAGTGAGGGTCGAACTCACAACCAGCCGGTTTTACGCTACACAGAAAAAAATATCACTATCAAGAAAACCAAATCACATTGTTCTCTTTGTAATGTCCACTTAAAAAGAAAGAGCCAAAACAACTTACGTGCAGGTTCTATGGGCATCGCCTCCTCTTCTTCATCGCCTTCGTTAGACTCCACCGACCCGCCTCTACGTTCTACGAAAACAAGATATTTACATTATATTCGCAAATCGTCCAACTCCATATACGCCATTTTACAAGAGACGCCAAAAACGTTATTTTCGTTTTATTTACTCGTTAAAAAATATTAGTTATTAGATAACTAGAAAGCGTATTTAAGATAATATTTTTTTTTTATATAAAAATACGCACAGGAGTAGTTGAAGTTAGCTACTTTGGGACTTAATGTAGTTCATTACTTTATGATTTTCAAAGTATTTAACGCTGACAAAAAAAAAACATTTTTAAAATCTTGAAAATATTGGAACATCAATTTGATGTTGTAAACACCTGTCGTTTGTCAAATAAGTTGTAAAAAGCGTATAAAAATTTCGTCGTAGCTCGACAAGAATGTATGGTTTAGCGGTCAGAGCACCTGACCGGTTATCAGGAGGCGCGGGTTCGAGTCCCGCTACGTTTAAATTTTACACATTTTATAAATAAGTATTTTTTCTTTCCTAAGTGAATAGTAAAGTGAAATGTTTAAAAAATTAAAATTTGTTACCAGATGGGGGCTTGTATTCGAACTCCTTGGTATTTTTCATTAGTAACTCGGCAATATCTGAACCAACTACTACCTGTAAATTATTATATTTTTTTATTAAGAAAAATTTTATTGGTTTTTTATTAACACTTTGGTTTCATAAAATAATATTAATAAAAAAGTATATGTATGATATAGATATGAAGTGGCAAGTGGGCTTACCCCGTTCTGGCGCAGCAGCAGCGCCAGCAGCTCCCACAGCAGCGCGCGGCCGGCGCCGTCCGCCCCCGCCCCCGCGCCCTCCCGCGCGCGCGCCGCGCAGTACTCCACCACGCTCTTCTTGTGCGTCACGCCTGCAGCGGGTGCGCGGGTTGTATAGCATTCAGTCAATACGAGTCAATACAAGCAGAGTGTGCCGACTCACCTCTCAGCAGCGGGCCGGGGTAGGCGGCGAGCGCGGCCGCGTCGGCGGCGGGCGCGAGCGCGCGCAGGCGCAGCAGCCGCAGCGGCGCCGCGCGCCCGTCCGCCGGGTACGCGGCCGGCACCAGCACCAGCGCGCGCGCGCTCAGCACGCCCTGCGCCACGTATGTTACCACAATTAAACTTATATTCAAAAATATACGTATATTTTTGAGACCCATCGCTGGCGTCCCACTCGTTCCCACCAATACTTAATATTTTCATTTCTTCGCTCTGGAGTCGAGACAAACAACGACTCGGAGCTCCGCCACACAATTGCCTCTACAATTCGGCAAAAAGTGAGGAGCCAAGTATCTTTAACACTACAGTGTGAAAAAAAAGTATACCTTTTTAAATATTTATTTTAGTTTTTTTCCATGTCGTTTTTCACACACAGCAGAAAAGGCAGAGGGAGCCTAATGCTAAGGCACTACATTCCCCACTTCCTAAGTCGGCAACTTTTTTAAATAAAAGTAAATTACCTTAACATGTGCTGTGGAGTACTTAAAAGGCGTCATACGCTCCGAGCGCACCGTCGACTCCTCTAAATGCAGGTTCAAAGACATGTCCGTAGTCAGTTCCCTGTAAAAACAACGTTAGTATGTTAGTATAGTATACTACTAGAGTTATAAATTAAAACAAAACTCTACAAGACATATAGAAGTTATTTTTTTACATAAACATTTAGCGAATTAGAAGAAAAGATGTAATTACTAAAGTTTAAAACAATTTAATAAAATATTGAAATAATAAGTTACCAATCTACCATAGATCAATAATAACAGAGAATTCATAAATAAAACAATATTAAAGTACAAAATATAGTCCATGAAAATATTAATAAAAAAAAATGAAATGTATGAAGAATGAAAAGCATAAAGTGGACGTGCACTCAGTGTTCTATATATGTATACAATAAAAATCAACAACACGAACCTTCACCCAATAAATATACATACAATATGTATATATGTATGTATAAAAATACCAACTTTTACAAAATAGTCAAAAAGTTTCTAGTATATCATTTAAACATGCAAATAACTACTGGTATTACAAATAGAATATATGACAATCTACATTTTTATATGAAATTTAAAATCAATACTAATATAAAATATATTACTCATCATAATCAACAGGTCAAGACTACACCTATGACTGTCTACCAACATACAACACCACAGACGAACACAAGAGAGTACTAACTTCGAGTTACATCATTATACTAAACCCGATCACTAGTGGGACGGAGACGGAGAGTGGTGTCACCAAGTCACTAACCTGTCAGAGCAGTCCCGTGCGCAGTGAGAGGGTGTCGCGCGCGCGCACGTAGTACCTACAACCAACCACACTATGCCAGTATGCACTATACCCTATGCACTGATAACTATGTACAGTAAAGCATCGATTATCCGAACCACTGACTAACTGAATGACCGTTTATTGGAACCACTAGAAAATGTCGCAACAAATAAACTTTATTCCGAACATCCTAGTGGATCCCAATTCGCATAATAGACGCTCCACTGTGCGACAAAGCTGCTCATATTTCGCATATTAGTGTATTTATTTTAATTTTCATATTGACCTAGGCACCTAGTGTTAAGTTCCAGTTAAGTAGCGGAATTCAACGCAACCGTCGCTCGTTGCCAAAGCGAAGAAATGAAATATTTAATATTAAAATAAACTCACAACTCATTTCATTTATTATACATGTTCTTTATAACATTTTTTTTAAACGCTTGTGAGATCACTTAACCAAAATACACTAGCATGCGGAAAGTAGATTTTAATTTGTTATATTAATATTATTTTTAATGATAACTTCACTATATATTATAATATGGTAATGGTATATAAAGCTTTTTTTGTACTATCACATATTATGCCAATAATTATTACTCACATAAATTTTGTTTTTTTATAAAATAAAATTTTATTTTTGCAAGCATTTGTCAGAAAAGTCAGTCAGGCAAATGGTTTTGCATAAATTATAAATAACACGAGAATAATAATTTTTAGCATACCTGTAAGTAGTAAGTAACTGTTAATAAGCCATGGAGAGCTATTATTGTAGTCTATACAAAATCAAATTATATTTTAAGTTAATAATATAACATTTTTATGAGTGTTTTAAGATTATCAAACTATGTATTAGTATGATATGTCTATTAATAATAAGAAGCTGATGAACACAGCATTATTGTGTGGTGATGATGATAAAAATGATGATATAAATGTTCACAGTGATATGTAGTGTAGTGTCTTATTTTTTAAAACTTAAAGTATTATAAAATTATTATATATATTGCAAATAACATATTCTTATATATTTTTACATAACTAAAGTATATTCCACACAAAGGAAAGACAAATACTTTTTTTTATAAAACATACAAAAATTTTAGTACCGACTCTGTTATATGGCAGCGAAACGTGGGTATTTCAGAAGAAGAATGAAAGAAAGAGATGATGCTGTGGAGATGCGATCTCTTCGTAGGATATGCAGAGCCAGTTTAGCTGATCGCATCCGCAATGAAGAGGTACACAGACTGGCAGGTACTTGGGAGGATGTCACGGTGAGAATGAAGAAGATCGTACTCAGCTGGTTTGGGTACGTCGAACGAAATGAGCAAAAAAGATTTATGATGGAAAAGTGAGCGGTAAGAGAGGTAGAAGGAGACCTTGGTTGACCTTCGAAAACACAGTATCAAAGATACTGGAGGAAGGTCACGTAAAAAGCTGACGTCCCCGGGCGGGCATGTATGAAGAGGGTTGATGACAATAGTGTGGTCTACATCATGTGTATTGTGGCCTGTGGTCTGTACATAGTACTAGTAAATATATTTTTACGTACGTGTCTGCGGCCTTTAGACCATTAGCACTAGAACGACCAGAATGTACGCTGCCTCGTTCTTCTACTCGTCCGTCGTAGCCGAGTCACCGTAACCTACACAACATACAATTAAAAAGAATATAAAAAGTCATAAAAAATGGCAGTAGACAGCGTCAGTGCGTACCGTCGTACGAGGCCCGGCGCCATACAGGCCGGGCTGCAGCAGCTGCTTGTACACGCGCAGGTAGGCGGCGGGGTCGCTGCGGCGCAGACGCTCGTAGTACTCGAACTGGCGCCGCGCCCGCCGCGCCCCGCTCCCACGCCGCCGCCGCCCTCCGCCGCCGCGCCGCGCCCTGCCGCCAACACTGAGCGTCAGACGCCACTGGACTGCGCCACTGCCCACTCCGCACAACGGACACAAACCTTCATAGTAATGATGATGTCGATGTTCTGCGCCTCTCGTCGCGATGTGTCCGACGGCGCGGTTCTTCCCCGTCCTCGTCCGTGGCGTCGCCTCGCGGGACCCGCACGAGATCCCGATGAGTAATTTTCTCCTAAACACGCATAAATGTCGTATTCATTTAAAATGTTGTATTGTCATGTCCTTACGAGAGAACTACCGTCGAAGCGGAAAGACAGTTCTGTAGTCAAAAGCTGTTCACAATATCGACAGAACTTATTAATTTGTAAAATTATAAAGGTAATTGAACGCGCTAATCTCAAGAATTTCTAAATATCGATCAATTTAACGAAGAAGATTATTAGTTCTCAATGGTGAGATCGATCTTGAGATGCTATTTTCATTTATAAAGTATATAGTTTCTGAGTTCGAATATATCAAGACTGTGTCGTACAAGACGAGTAGTTTACTAGTATTTTACATTTCGACCACGCTTAGCATAGCGTGAGCTATGTAAAACTAAAAATAGTACATAATAATATGTAAATGATTTAAATCTGTTTTTTGAAAGATTAAGAAAAATGTTATTTTTTCTTACTTAAAAAAGTATGAGTACAATATTAATTTCAATTGTGATAACAATTCACATTAAAATCTTTTAACCTTTAGGAGATAGCACTTTCAAGACCTTTGACGGCCTTGGTGTATGAACTTAAAAGCTCTTGGCCGTGTTATCTATGAGGGCAATAACATAAAATATTTGTAATTTTCTTAAGTAGTACGTACGATTGCCTTTTTTTTCTATTCTTTCTCAAAAGTAAAATTTTTAATAAAAAAAATAATAGATTATATTTTATTTAATAAGTTATAAAGAAACTTATTTAAATTAGTAGACATATCAGAGACAACCCCAGGAAAAATGTGGACGGACAGTTTTTAATTAGAACGCACCTAAATAAATTTTGTGTATAAATACTATCATTTGTAAAGTACACAAAATAGAAAGCTTTCCAAATATAGCCAACACGAAATATATTGGTAGTCGTAGCGCAGTGCATCATCGTAAACGTTAACGCGATTGTCGTAGATTCGATGATATTGATTTTCATTTCTTCGCTCTGGAAGACTTGGGCGGCGTTAGGCCCGCCATGCAACACGTGTTGTCCCATAAAATTGATATAGATAAGTCATTCTCATCAAAAACATGATTTATCTATTTATTTGTATTTATTTCGAAATAACTAAAATTTTTATCAGTTATCTTATCACTGCAGAAGAGACTACCTAGTCAACAGTCAGATAACCACATGCTATTCATCAAAATCGCTTTAAGCATAAATAATTATAATGATGCTGTCGTATACGAAGGTTGTGGGTTCGAAAGCAAAATTGGGAAAAATATAATATAAATATTAAAAGTTCCTCCGTAATACAGTTAATTAACTTTTGGCGTTTAAATTTATCATTATATCACACACACGGAATTATGCGACACTATATCGCCTCTAAGAAGAATATAAAAAAAAATACGTAATGTTTCATGCCTTAATATAATGAAATGTTATGAAAATATGTATAAATAATGTAAATTTTAAATTTCGCACAACATTCTATAACGATTTTGAATCTTATAACGGTGTAAATAATGTATAAATTGCAATGTAAGCGTAGTGTTATCGAAACTCAATGAACCTTGGCTGCATGCATAATAAAGGCTTCACAGTGTTTTGTGACAAGTAACAGAATTTCTACGTAACATGTTAATAACTCAATAATGTTCTTTTTTTAACTTCATACTGTATTCCGCGCACAGCAGGGTAGGCAGAGGGAACCTAGTGCTAAGAAGCCCTGTTCCACATTTTTTGCCAAATTTTGAAGGCATTGCGTGTTGAGTGACGGAAATTAACACTGCGATTGCCTTGGTGCCAGAGCAAAAAAAATAAAAATAATTCATTTCCCCGTGTTGGTACAACACAACTGTCACGTTACAGTCCCACTCTTTTGTCCCTTCCATTTATTAATTTTTCGCTCGGTATGCAATTTCTGTCAACTAAGAAAAGTAATAAAATCAACATATTGTACGTTCCCTTTAAATGTAAAAATGGAAATATAGAATAAAAATCCATTACTTGACACAAAAATAGATGACGCCTATTTACAATGCTAACATTTTCATTACAAAATTATTATTAAAAAAAACAGAATTAAACTTAATGAAAAAGCTGGAGAAAACAAAAAAGGAAATGTAAAATATGCGCGTGCGCTGAAAACACCGCAAATCGCTATACAGTATACAGATACCTTTTGATTTACTACTATCTGATTTAGCATCGCCACTGAACGTTACGACTGCAACACAAATATAAAAGTAGCTATACAGTCTATCCATTGTTTGTATATACAAATAATAAGAAACGGAATTCATTCTCAAATAAAATATATATAAATTATTCAAAAATTAAATTATAAAGAAATAACTGTTGCTAAATTTTAACTTAAAAAGCTTTAAATCAAAGAGTCCACAATAAAAAACACACGAAATTGTGCTATATTGAGAAAAAAGAAATATTGCGGTTATAAAATAGTTCTACGTCTACCGTATGAAAGTATGTTTTACTTTACTATCATCGTTAGTGATGTGCTCACCCTTCCGTCTATCATCATCATCCCTGTCCCGGCGTAGTGATGTCAACTTCCTAGGGTCGATGTCCCTGTATCTGGCTTCGAACCTGTCCCTGTCGCGGTGCCGGTCGCGCCGGTCGCCGCGACGTCCGCGTTCCTCGTCATATCGACGTTCCCTCTCGACAGTGTTGTACCGCCGGCGTTCCCTGTCGTCATACCGCCGGTCCTTGTCTTCGCCGCGGGGGGGTTTGGATGACGTGTACGATCCTTCCCTATATTGTCTGGAATTTTGTTAACATTTTTTACTCAGCATATTTCTTTATTTATGGGAATTGAACTTTTATTATTTATTGATTGTAAACATTTTTTTTTATTTCTTGTGACTGAAACTTTATGCATCGTATAAACAAATAGACAAGAAACTCAAAATATTGCACAATATCTTTCGATTTAGGTGTAAATGTGCAACTGATACTTTGAAATGCTATGTAAAAGTCTGATAATCACTGTATGTCATAACTCAAATTGTGTAAAATTGAAATATAAGGTTACATAGATTTATAAATACTTAATTTTTTGTGATTATTTAAATTCTCTGACATTATATTGAGTAAAAACGCTGGCTATTTAATAATAATAAGTACAATGCGCTCACCTGCGGTCCCTCTCCTTGTCGCTGTAGTAGTCGGTGTCTTCGGTCTCGTATCGGTGGCTTCGTGTGCTGCGTCGGTGTCGGCGCGCGTCGGGGCTGGCCTCCCTGTCCCGCCTGTCCCTCTCCCTGTCCCCCTGTCCCGCCGCCTCTCCGGATCGCGATCATACTTCCTATCGCCTCGAGAGTAACGACCCCTGTCCTTGTCACGCTCTCTGTCCCTGTCCCTGTCCCGGTCTCTGTCCCTTGACTTCTGCTTGTCCCTGTCCTTTCTCGGGGACGCCTTGTACGCTCTGTCCCTTTCCGAGTCTTCGCCAGAGGTGACACGATTGAGAGATTGTCTTCGTGAGTTGTTCGGCGGATATTCTGCGACGTCCACGGCGTCGTGGCTCCTCTCCTTGGTCGCGTCCACTGCACTCGCGGTTGACCCATCGTATGTTATGACGCTTAGATCTTGTAAATTCTCGCCCTCCATAGTAATTTCTCTTTGTTGGTCATCGATAGAGGCGCTGTAATCGGGCGAGGTGGCGTTGCTGGCCTCGCGCGCGCCTATTACACTCCTCGAAGGGTTTCTGGGCGGCGGCTCCGTGTAGTCAGAACCGTCGACGTTTTGTTCGCGAATGTCACTTCGACTTGAGTCTGGCGGTATGGGGTAGTCGTGGTCGACCCCAGTGACGACTCTGTGTTCATTAGGAGCTGTGAAGTTGGAACTCTGATACTGTGGATATTCATCGTTACTGGGCTCGCCAGGCACCATTCTATCGAGGCCCACGGGCCGCCTGTCGCCTCCGCGGCTAGTAGCGGACGGTGCGTAGTTATCGGCGACCTGCTGGCCCTCGGCCTGTCTGTAAGGCCGCCCGCTCCCGTCAGTGGGCTGCCCGTCTATCTGACGATCCATATAATCGTCGCCCACGACTTGGTTATAAGAGTTGTCTGTCTCAGTCTGTTGTCCGGGCACCATGCGCGCTAGGCCTGGAGGGGGTTCGTCGCCAGAAATGTTCAAAGTTTGGTTGTACTCAACTTCCTGCTGTCCTACCCCCATTCTTCTTACCCTGGTGGAGGAATTTCGGCTGAAATCAGTATTTTCGCCATAGTCACCACTGGATAAATGGGCTGTCTGTAAATATTCGTTCCTATCGTTCTGTGGAGCTATTTCTAAGTTGTCGGGCACTTGAGGTTGGACAGGCATGGATCTGTAGCTGGGGACCTGAGGTTGATCAGGTCTTTCTGAATTATCAGGAGTAGTTTCTAAATTGGCACCAAAACTAGCTGACAATCTATCTTGATGGACAACTTTATTGACAACTAGGAGCTGTAAGGCCCGTGCTGGGCATATGAGGTACAAATGGTTGGGGCTGGGCACCTGTAGGTGCCTTAGCTATATTTTTATGTGAAAAAGGAGCACCACTTTTAAATGGATTTTGATTAGATGATGACTGAAAGTTGGTTGGAGGAAGAAGTGGCACAGAAGAAGATGGTGGAGGTAGACTAGCAGAAACCAAGTGAGAAGAAGACGGTATATTTATTGGGGGTAAGTGCTGAGCGGGCACAGTAATGCCTGAAGGAGAATTAACTGTTTGTACATTAGGACTTTGTACATGTTTTAGCTGACAGGAGGTGGAGGTGGCATAGATTGTGACATCAATTGAGTTTGTGAAGCAGAGAGTGGCGAAACTGAGGGTTCAGGAGCTTTTAAGTTGGTTCTATGTTATCTTGCACTAGTTCAATGTTATGGCTGGG
>JALPMF010000034.1:0-43396 GCA_030704555.1 Heliconius charithonia
CTTCAAGTGAGGACTTATAATATAAATAAAGGCAGTAATCCGCACTAAAGAAATTATATTTGTAATACAAATTAAAATTATAACAAACCATTAATAATAGTTCATATTATACAAATGATTGCAAATTTTATAAGTTGTACTTCCTGTTGACTTACAATCCTGAAATTGGAATGGAATGAAATCCTGAATTTTCACTGTATAAATACAGTTTAGGCAGGCGAAGCCGCTAGCGGTCACTTGTATTTTCAATATAAATATCCCATTATGCTGAACCCACAACCGCCATGCACATTACAGAACAAAGTTCCCGTTTAGTTCATTAGGGTATCATTAATAGTAGGATAGAGCGGTGTCGGTAAAGTCAGGCAACTGTCTTACGGACGAGTCGATCGAGTCGATCGAGTCGATGCTATCTCGCAATCGATTCTTATCGTGACAGTTTTACGCGCCGCGTCCCGGTCTCGTTCGATGCAGCGGGCGCATGCGACAGCGCGCAATGCGCTCGCGTCGCTTAAAAGCCAATTTAATTACGGGCTTTGTTGTATGCATAAATAATTATAATAATTTTGATTTAAATATACTTATATTAAAGTTCGATGTACGGTTTGTACGTGATTTGAGGTAAGGACATTTAAATGCAAAATAAAAGGAAATGTTCGTGGGAAGAATTATATTTATATTATTTTCTTTTTTTTTGTGTGATTTTGTATTTAGTATTCTATATAGTAAACAATGTAAATATTAGTTTATCATGGTGTCATGCTAGATGCGGCTCTATTTAGTTAGATCGACAGTTCTCATATAATATTTTATTCTCGACTCAGTTAATGCACATGACATGTAAATGAGTCAACATGTGAATCTTATAATTATTAAATAATGCATTTTGTAAGCATATTGTAAAATACATGTGAAAGGAAGTATCCACCTACTTTTGAGTTTTTTTAAATAAGTAGTTTTCTTGATAAACAACCTATTTTAAGAAGATATCAGCTGTCACATTGAAATTTACACATCTGAACACAAATCTTGAGACTAAAAGCTTTGAGAGATAAGCTCGTATACAATATCGGCTGGGTTCGTTCTTTCGATAGCGTTAATGAATCCATGTTGTCGTCACAGTCGATGGAATTTTGATCGTCTTATATAAAAAAATAATAATAATAAAAAATGTATAATTATAGAGTGGAGATCGAACCTACAACCAGTCGCATTACCAGTCACACTTTGCACTTTGTGCCCCTGCGATGGCTTCTCTGATTATATAATATAATAAATAAAGATCCGGAACATGTGATAAAGTACTATAATAGTGCAGAATAAAAATTATTGAAAATTTAAGCATAACACTACGCAGAATTAATGTAAAAGGGAAGGGAATATTTGTATTTAAATTGTTATTATTTCCTCACAAAGCGTGGCAAGTCAACAGTCAACAGATCTTTTGGTTTTGATAGGTTTAGGTTCCTTTTTCTGTCACTTGCTACAGGTTCCACTAATCAAAACGGGTGGTGTTTGGAAGGAACATGGCTTGAAACACAAAGCTCACGCAAACGAAATTGCTGGCAGTCACTAGTCGCTCATAATATAATTTATTATGAACTAAACTTAGTTCAGTAGTTATCCTACTTTACTCGTATAAGACTACAATGGTAGTAATAATGTAGGGTCTTGCTTTATTTTACTTAACAGAAGGGTGTTTTGTTTTGGTAAATTATTATTTCAAATCTAATAATATGGTCCTTATTTAAAGTAACGTACTGAAATAACAAATATAATTAAATGTTGTACAAATGATCATTAGTAAGTAACTCAACAAATGCAATGCGTTGGTTGGTACTTTTTATATTTTTCATTATAAGCAGATCCCTATCTGCTAAAAATGGTTTGAAAGAAATAATTTATCATCATATTCTACTGTTACTATCATCAATAGTGACTAACTAGGATAAATTAAAAAAAATACAATTGATATTAAATTTGTCAATTTTTTCAGTTGATTATTATTAAGTTTTGATTATTTCTTTATATAATTATATAAGTTTCTCGTCATTCTATCTAAATATGAACAATATGGACCGAAGCCATTGTGGCGCAATGGAAGAGCGACTAGATGTGAATATGACCGTTGTATGTTCGATTCCTACTCAGGATAATTCATTATTTACTTTTCGTCACTGTGGTTTGACCGTCGAGTTTTACTCCTGAACACCTGAACCCTGAACCTCTGAACGCAGTCTCAAATTGGGCAGGAAGTAGACGTGTCAAAGAGTGTCTTACCTCTAGGTGCCTCTGCCTTTCCAGTTGTGAGAGAAAAACCAGGAAACTGCTTTATAGAAATTACATTAAAGACTAAGTACTTACTCGACATAATGGAAATTTCCAGAATTTGTTTTGTTCACTTGCATTATACACTTTTATAGTAAAGTATTATATTAAACAGAACTGACATTTAAGATTTTATGTTTCTAAAATAAATATTATATATAACACTTACATTCACCATAATTTTTTTAGCATTTATTGTACATGTAAAAGGCATTCATAGTAAGTCAACATTCATATAAATGCCTTAAGTTATGTCAAAACCTAGTCCTATACGTTTTTAGCGCAAAACGAGAAGACGATTACATCAAATCCATAAAATATGTGAAATAATGTGATACCTATGAAGCCGGATATATTTACAGTAATAAACTTTTATATACTTCGTATAGAGCGTGCGAAAATTAGTATTATGATGTCGAGAGTCCGGGGCTGGGATAAATTATGTTACCATACCACAGTTTATTTTAAAAAAATGTTGCATTATTAAAATATTTAGGTACTATTCATTAGTTATATTGAAAATTCCGTTTTATTTTACAATCGCTATGAATTTCAACATGTAGAATGTAGATAGCTGAGAAATTTAATATAATAATACAAATATTCGATAATACAACATCATCTATAATGAATCAACATATTAATAATCTATAAATATATGCTATAAGCCTGTATTCTATGTAGATTTAATTCCAGATAACAAAAAAAAAATCAGCGGACACGTTTGATTTTTTATTTATAAATTAAATAGGCGCATATTTAAATGAGGAATTTTTTAAGCCTCGGATTGCGGAGCCCTAATTTCGAATTCTGACACGCACATAACTGGTTTCGCTTATAAGTAGATACCTAGCAGAAGGGGACCGGCCAATGAGTAAAAATTGATTTTAGATAAGAATAGTGGATAAAGTTGTTACTTTTAATGTTCTCAGCGATCATAAAACCTTTACGGTTGTACTTCTTTAGTGCTGGTTTTGTAAACGCTGATTTTTTTTTTACTCTTTTTATTATGTTTACTTTTTTAAACGCGCTACAGGTATGCTTCATTAACATAATAAATGTAACAAACAAACGAACTAAATATAAAATTTGTAGTTATAAAAAATTTCTATTTTTATCTAATCTCCTAGAATGTGATTTCTTTTATTATCTTTACAAATGTTGAAATGTATTTCTTAAACTGTAAACAATGTATACAATATAGGTGTGAATTTCAGATTCGTTCGTATACAAAATTAGACAGTATCGAAACACACGTACACACGTACATAAAACACCAATAACATATTAGAATTTAAACATAGCCAGCTATAAGTAAATAATTACCCCAGAACAGTATACGTTCCGTAATACAGCTTGTCTTAATTTTCAAAAACCATATTATATATCTAATTGTGAGGGCCATTTGCGTTTTGTGTGCGCGCACAAAAGAATGTCGAACAAAAATAATAAAAGGTTTCCCTTAACAAATGATTGAACGATCCTTAATGAACTGGCTTAAGCCTTTAGGTAATATAATACGCGGAATTAAGTCTTGTTCACAATATTGGAGTAAGGTAATAAAGTCTTTCAATTATATAGTTGATCGGTCTAGTTGTAAAACGTACTAGCCAGTGTAATCTCGGGAACTGTTTCTACGATATCAGCGTTAGTACGCGTGAAGCTGTTGAGATATGATTATTATTTTTTATACTCTAGAAACATATAATTCAAACGTTTTTATTGCTGGAACTTGAATGTCATAGTAGATATTTAGTTTTGTTTTAGGTTAACCAGATTATTAATATATTAATTTATATTATGAACAAATTAAACGTGAGTGTGATTATACCTTTATATTTGGCGCTTAAAACAAGTGTGTGAATAATTTTTTCTGCGATTACTCATTGTTTTTACTTTTTTAATTAAGCTTAGGGTAAAATTTGTATAAAATATGTAGGTACTTTGTTATATATTTGAAAAGTTATTATAATTTATTATTAATTATAAGGCAAAGCGCGGCGTTGAGTTTCGCCACTCATAAAATTCGGCGGAAAGGTTCCCTCTGCTTTACTGCTTCGTGCGGTACGGTACGGTAACAACGTAAAAGTAAAAAAAATTATGGTGATTTCATCTGCGGAATACAAATTCTTATTTATATTTATATCTTGTTTTTGAATGTATACTTACTGGCAAAAACGCCTTAGTAATTCACGTTCGTTAACCCTGGTTTTCCTTTTAAAGCATTCGAATCCGTTTTAATCATCGCGTCGTGCCGAACTAAGACAACGATCTCGCTCATCGTTGTTCTCTAAAATCGATATGATACTCTTTTGAAAAAAAAAAGATAATAAACTGTAAAAATTACAAAAATGTACCGGTAACTTAATTAGTTATATAATATTTATACAGTCATATTAAGTTATATCTCGTCTGTAACACCATTTTCCACCGGATGCGGAATTGTGTGTTGAGTTGGCGGAACTCAACGCCGCGCCGTCTTGAAATAAAAATACGAGACCGAGGAAATAAAAATATTATTATTTTTATAATCCACAACCGTCGCGTTGTGTCACTGTGCCACGACGACCTCTACTTATAGCTTACGGCCTATATTTATACTTAATACAATAAAAATAAAAATCAAAAATTAATTTTTGGTTTGGATCAACGACATTTCAAAGATCGTTCTTTGAATTTTATACCCAATTTCAAAATTCTGTGATTCCGAAACGTGTGAATATTGTCTTTAAATAGTATATAAAAATATTTTTAGATTAATTTAAGAATTTGTGGAATTGTATATACGATTCTGTTTATATTTGTTTTATTTTATATTGTTTAAAATTATATTACTTAATATTCAATGACAAAATTATTTTCGGTACATTTATTTTAGTGTACAGTACCTATAATAATATATTACTAAAACCCGCTTCACGCTGTATCCCGCACACAGCAGGGTAGGCAGAGGGAACCTATAGTTAAGATACTCCGTTCCCCACTTTCTACTGAATTCTGGAGGCATTGCGTGTTGAGTGGCAGAACTCAGCGTCGCGCTTAGCCTCGACACTAGAGCGAAGAAATGGAAATATAAATTTAAGTATATATTTCATCTCCTCGAGTGGGGATCGAACCCACAACCGGTTACGGTTACATACATTTTTACGGTCACACGTAGTTTCTCTGCGCCACTACCTTAACATTTGTCTAAAATAGATATAATCAATTAAAATTGTTGAAATAATTTTGTACATAATATTTATTGATCACATTACACATTTATTTAATCTCCTAATGGCTTTGTATTGTCGCTTGATATGTTTTTTTTTGTTGCGAAGCTTATCAACAACCAAACCAGATTCAAGTAAAAATAATGAGATTTCTAAGGTTGATCTTTTATATATTGAAATGTGGATGTTAAAATATTTAAGAAGCACATAAATATATGTTTTGTTAGCCTAGTACTTCCAATAAAGTATAATGATATTGGAAATTACAATTTTATATGGACGACAAGGATTATTTTTTATATATTAATTTTTAATGTATTATTAAATCAGCTTTACACTGTACATGATACAGTGTGCTAAGCTGAGGGAACCTAGTGTTAAAACACTCCGTTCTCTATTTTCCGCCGAATTCTAGCCATTAGAGTGGAAAATTTAAATTTCCTCACCATTAGAGTGGAAAATTTAAAATATACATTTAAATAAATATTTCAATTCCTCGCGTGGGGATCGAAACCACAGGCCACGACCGGCCTCAATATATTATTGCCATAGTTCAATGTAGATTTATAGGAAAAAAAAAAACAATTTTCTCATTACAAAAAATAGTATGTAAATTCTATTAAAAAATTAGGCGCCAAATGTATTACATAATGGGCGGATCGTTCAATGTACTGGCGGTATTCGAGTTTAAACAAAGCGCTATAACTAAGCTTTGAATGAGTAATAACCTGAAACTAGTTAGCATTTAGATAAAGCATTAATTTCAACGCTGTCACAATACCAGCCGCTACGAAAAAGGAATTTATTATTCAATTTACGCACAGATACATATCTTGAACTAGGGACGTGATAATACGCGATACGTGGGAAATTGATTGTGATTAAATCCTAGCTTTGTTACTATTTGTACGTATTTCTCGCCTGTGCGTTCCCAATTAACATTTTTGCTTTTTATATTAAAAACGCTCTAAATTAACTTTTTTTAGTTTCACGGTGTATTCCGCACAAGGCAGGGTAGGTAGTGGAAATCTGAGAATCTAGTGTTAGGACACTCTGTTCAGTATTCAGACACTTTTGTTTCCCAGTTTTTCGCCGAATGCTTGAGGTTGCGTGTCGAGAGAACCCACAACCGACCCGTCATCTGACCAGAACGAGGACACAAGAAAAAAAAATCCACGATTGGGATCGAACCCACAACCGTCGTATTTACCGTCATTACCTGTGCCGTTGCACCTTGACAGCCTCGTGGACCTTTTATATTCCTAATTAAAACCTATAATATAGGTTTTAACATCTACGACTATTTCAGCACGTTTAAGTACGTAGGTGTATCCGATATAAATTATGATACCGCTAATGATAGAACTCTAACGCAGATTCAGCTCTATTGACGAGTCATGTACAAGGAATTATAATAAATGTACCTTTCATATTCTTATCTAGAAGTATCGATTATAGATAAATTCCGAGTCATCGCGGCGAAAACAATGGCAATAACAACAAAAGAATTACAACGTCCGCTGCCAAAATGGCATTATAGCTTACAGGTGGTTGTAGTTAATATCGATTTATCAGTGGGCGATAAAACCGTTGAGATAATAGGCTGATAGCAGTCCCGCTAGTGTCGCAACTCTCCGATTCCGGTCATCTCTAACGATGGAGGGATAATTAAGATCAGACGTCACATTATTTACGCCTGCAGCGTCCCGCCGACCCGATTGACTCGGTCACGACTTTTTCCTTGTCAGGCAACACTATTGTGCTTACTCGTGTCCAGCCGGAGTTAGAAGTGGAATTTCATATTTTTCATCTTAAATAGCAATGTCATGAAACGGATTGCATTCTCATGATCTTTTTTTTTGTTTCGTTACTGAAATTTTATATGTGTTACCCACGAGTAGTTTAATTATTATCAAAAAAATATATAAATGTTTACTTGATTTTATTACTTGAAAATATTTTTTTCATATAACATAATAAGAGATAAGTGTATAAAATAGTCTGGAGGCTGTGACGCGGTTCTGAATTCCGCTACTTAACAGACAATGTCTCAAAAATTGGAATATGGACAACGAAGTGCCCAAACACTATATTCCCTTGTCTTTATGTCTATCTTGTAGTATTCAATCAATTATCAAAATCAAATAACACAAAAACAAAAAAAAATTGTTCTCATTTAATTTGAGTTTGGTAATCGTTAACCTCTTTGTAGTCGCCGCAGCGCTTGCGCAGATTTCGATCCGAGGACGACGTTGAAAAATTCTGAACTCGTGATTTTCGTTCGTGTACTTCATTTATTTGCGGAGAGACTGTGAATATTGTTTACGGCGAGATATTAGACGGTTTCCAACTATCTGTTTCACTTAAATATTATATGTATATACGAACTGCTATTACAGTATTACAGTTCAAGCTTCTAACGGTTGAGTTTTGTTCACGGATTTATAATCTGTTGCCATATTTCAAAGACAGTCTGATCTCTGATCTCATTTAAATCAGACAGGTAAACCGTTTAGTAATATCATTTTTACAATTTTCTTCTTCTTATTATTTTTGTTTTCTTGACATTTAAATATTAAAGTAGGTGTAATATGAATTAGTTATAAATGTCAAAAAATGATAAACAAAACACATATATGTCATATATTTTATAACTAAGTCCCAGTTAAATTACAACTTTAAATATATTTGGAATACTTAGGACATTCTCTATAAAAGTATTGTGATATTTTTTTATAATAAAATTATACTATCGATCAATCGGTAATGCGAAGATAATGCCCTAAGGTCAGGAATTTAGGACAAATTGAGAGCGTCCTGCGTGTTGCCTCGAGGGAACAAATCTACATGAACACTAACAATAACCATTATACGAAATCATATACCACTGAAAACACAGATTTTAAAGGATAAAAATGTTTTTTATCGAAATTTATTGATTTGCTTTGTATATATCTAAGGTAAAATTTAAAAAGTAATTATAGTGTTTATTGCTATAATATTAATATTTAAATCGACTTAGTTGGTTGATGGTTAAGGTAAAACCCACCGGTTGTGGGTTCGATCCCCACTCGAGGATATGAAATATTTACTTAATTTTATAGGAAATTTATATTTCCATTTCTTCGCTCTGGTGTCGAGGCAAAGCGCGACGTTGAGTTATGCCACAAGAAAATGACACATTTGGGAATATTTTATTTTCTTATTACAATCCCAGAGTACTTATGTGGAGTATGACGGCACGGAATGTAGAGGGCTCAGATACAATAATATTTTAATAATATGCCATGACTCGGTTTGATAACTAAAACCTTGTCAACATCTAGTGCATACACGGAAAGCACCATGAAAAATCAAAAGTACCTAGTTTATGTTTTCAAAATATTAAGAAATAATAATTCATTCCCCCGAATCGAACCCAGTGTCACCCTCTTGTGAAGCCCTCCTGCGCCACGACGGCCTCAGTAGTTGATATAAATATATGATTAAATAAAGAAATGTGATATGAAGAAATAAATATTAATCGAATAAAATATAAATAAAATAAATATTATGTATCACATCATAAAAAAAGATCAGTTGAGTATATTATATAAAAGACGATTTTTAGGCACAACTAACAGTCTTTTGTATAATCACTTTAATATTCTGTGTGTAAGTGTGTGTGTGTGCGTGTGAGTGTGTGTATATATATAATAATAATTTAAATATATGTACGGAATATCGATAGGCAGTGTAGGCGGAGCGCGCTCGCATACTAATGTAACATCTAATTGCTTACATGTAGGCATACGAAGCCAACTTGTTTCAAATATACATAAATAAATACAGTAAAATATTGTATTTTGTCAGAATTATATAAGAATATATAGAATTTTTTAAATTTATATTTAAAAACATTAAAATTAAATAGTTATATTTACATTATTTATTTTGTGTGCACATTGTATTGAGTTGTGGCACCCATAACGCTATGGCAATTACAATTTATTATTAATAAAAATAATTAGTTATTATTGCATATATAAAAAAAACAAGGTAAATTATTGAGAAAGGTAAATTCTGAGTGAAACCTAAAAACAATAATTTTTATTATATTCAATATTCAAAAGCCAAAGTTAATTTCACCTGTTGCGTAATTATATGTAATTAAAGCTCATGTTAGTATTAGCTGTTACTAATTTTCTAGGTATTTATTAAATGTAAGTTTAAATACATAGAAAACTAAAATTACTTTACGTTTTACGTTACATAATTAGTGAGGTTTTACTTTTACGATAGTTTCTTACCTATTACAAATATTATCCATTAAACACTTAGTTATTTTTATTATGTACGCTGATTACTAAATGTTATTTTGTTTATCTGTCTGTGTGGTCTGAATATCTCGATCGTGGCAGTGTAGGTAGAGGGAGCCTGGGAACCTAGCGTAAAGACACTCCGTTCCCATTAAAATGCTTCCATTTACTTTGCGCTGGACTCTGGAGTTATTTCGTGTTGAGTTGTGGTACTCACGTCCACGATTTACCTCGTTACCGGAGCGAGGAAATTTAAATATTAAATATTTCATTTCTTCGAGTGGGAATCAAACTTACAATCGTCGCGTTTACAGCCTCCGCTATTACAAAAACACGCTAGTTGTGTACTCTATCTCTACTTGCGGGAATTATTATATTTCAAATTATCCTGACTTCCAATTCTGGTAGATAATTTAAGAAACTGTAATCAAAATCTTTGTTGTTTATTTTAATCTTAGGGTAACTATGTTTTCTTTAAATGGCTCGTTTTTTTAATGTTGTTATAATGTTGTTTAATAATAATCAGCTTCACGATGTATCTCGAATGTACCGAGCTAAACAGAGAGAATCTAGTGTTAAGACACTCTGTTGAGTGGCGGAATTCAATGGTGGACTTTTACATTCCATCGAGTGGGGGTCGAACTAAAAACTGATCGAACGTGTCATTATTTTTATCTAAAATCTTTTTTATCTAAAAATATTTATTCCTGAAACTTTTGCACTTCTCGTTTTACGATCACACTAAAAACAGTATTTTAAAATGTTGCCCGAAATTGTCGGCTTATATCACGTCGACTTGGCCGGACGCAAATTAGACATGTATTGTATCAAAGGAACAATCAATTTTGCATAATGATAAATTACTCTCAAAATCACCATAGTAACAAATATCCTTTGAAATTGGAGGTCCGAGGGAAATTGTATAAAAATGAGGAGAGGCAATCAAGGCGTGACGTCAAAATTTTTGAGGTAAATGACTAGAATGATTGATGTTCTTGAATCTACATTGCGGGGCACCAAAACGACAAAACTGTGGGGTCACTTTTTTGGATACCGAGCGTTCTGTAGGAGCACGATCGGTAACAATAAAAAACAACAAAGAACTCACTGTAAACTCATTAATTATTTTTTTTGTTATTTTAGCCATAACATATATAATAACACTTTACATTTATACGCGTTTTATCATTTTAGATTTTTTTAAATATACAATTCTTAGATTGTTTTATCATATTTTTGAGAGAATATAATACCCGACGATCCGAAGGTCGCCGGAAGTCGCCGGAAGCACAGGACCAATCGTAGTGAAAATAATTGGAGGCGGTCTACGTCCAGCAATCGGCTTACTAAGGCTTGTGATAATATATATAAATTAGTATCTTGTTAACATTATAAAACGATTTATGTTAAAGTTTAATACACTGTTAGAAGTCTTAATGATATTAATTAATAAGGAAGTGGTTTCTAAAAAATAATATTAGTTTTATCTAAAAAATAGTCCAAGACGCCTATAGAGACTTGGCTCTTTCAATTATTTAGTTTAATAAACTGGCTATCAATCTTTGTAACGAACATTACACAAGTTTTGAATGCACAGATCATTATTTAATCGTGAGCTTAAACAAACGTTAGTATTTCGTATTAATCTAGTAGCGTACCACTATCAATTATCAAAACTTGATTGATCGACATTTCAAGAAAACCGACGTCTTGTCATTTCTCTTCCCTTAATCGATTACTTCAAACATGAACTCTAGGGGGTCCAATAGGAAAAGACGAGAAATGTTAAACTTTTTTAATTTTGTTTTTTTTGTTCTTTTCAAGCAAGTGTTTGTATACTCATATAATAGACGTTTCATTAATTCAATTAGTACCAACATCATATAAATATACTCATACTGTTCACAAATTAATACATGCGTTGAGAACATAGGATGTTATATCAACAGCGTATAGCATTTACAATCGCTCTTTAATATTCTCAAGCTTTCTTATTTCTTGAACAATAAATTTATTAACACATTTCAATTTATTTCCTCGACTGACACGGTCGTACAATCAACGTTAATTGCTGCTTCTCTTACGTACAATATCACCGTAGGCGTGTACATAATATTTCTACGCAGCGGTATTGTGACGGCACCCTCGTGGAAATACAAAGAAAATATAGAGTCATCATAACAAATGTGTAGCTTCTTCTTGGCGAGACCGGAGAACTTTTGACAATCGGCTTCTTCTTATCTGTGACGGCTTCGATCATTGTGCTTCGAATTCTCCGTGCTTAAATGTACAGATGACGAAACTAAGGTGGTTTAAATCTTTCGCTTCTCTGACCCTTTGTTGACTTGTCGAGTTTTGTTCGAGCTGCTTTTTGTAAACGTTCACCGCCTTCATTTGTAAAGCTCGCCTCTAATTTTGTAAATCTTATCTAAATCATCTTATCTTCACCGAGGAGTATGCTGTATACCTTTTTCTCTTTGACGCATAAATCTGACAGCGCTATATAGTATCTAAAGATAAAATATACATGGAAATATGATTAAAATGTTTATTAATTACATATTGTTCAAATTAGTAACTTTTCTATATTTGTGTACGTGTAAAATATCTGACATTAAAGTCGGAACAAATATATGAATTAAAGCAATTTGAACCTAAAGCATAGGTATTTTGTCGCTCTGTCCGTCCATAGAGAGAGACACGCAATTTTTGAGACAATCGCTCGAAGGCTGCATTTTTAGAATTATTAATTTAGTTTGTGTTCTTATAGTGTGTTAAAGTGGCCGATTTTCTGCTAGTATTATAAATAAAACATCAGACGTCTTGACTGAGACTGTTTTGTTGAAGTTGAGACTTTCTAAAATGCATTATTGTTACAATAGTATTTTTTTCCTCTTATAGTTTGATTTGGCCAATTTTTTAATTAAGTTTCAATTTTTTTGTTTACAGGTTGAAGTCGTAATTTTGGATAAGAACGACAGTCCACCAGAATTCAAGAACATACCTCAAGCATATTTTGCTTCTGAAGACTTAGCACCTGGGCAGCTTATCACAACAATTTTGGCTGAAGATCCTGATACAATAGGCACAACTACATACAGTATACAAACAGAAGGGCCCACGCCTTTCTCTTTAGATTCTCTAAACGGTCAACTAACATTGAAAGAACCACTTGACCGCGAAAACATTTCAGAATACCAGGTGATAATAAGAGCTGACGATGGAATACAGTATACAGATGTTAAGATTATCGTGCAGGTTAGTAATATTATTATAATTGAATATGACATATACGTAAATACAAATAAAATACACATTATCTAGTTTTTTATATATATAGGTTATTATATATACACGTATATATCATATAAAATATTAGATTTAGAAAACCTACAGCAACAAATCACAGATTATGGCATGGCAATGGCAAATAGACCTGATTGGCATTTTAGATTTGTAATATATTACGAGTGATTTTTTATTTATCCTGTGACTATAAGTTCATCTAATAATTACTATTAGGTAATCCGATATAACTTTGTTTGTTAAAACATAGTCCGAGCTATTCCTTTACATCAAAATGATAAAACAGTTTTTTTTTATATTTATCATCATACAAATTTTCGTCTATCTATCTATAAAATATTAATAGATAACAAACCATATTTCACAATATTTTCAGGTCACCGATACGAATGACAATCCACCGGTTTTCAAAGAAAGTGCATATTCTTTTGACATCCCCGAAAACGCCGCCAGAGGTTCCATTATTGGGACCGTTGGGGCCGTTGACGCAGATTCTGGGCTAAATGCTCAACTAACATATACAGTGATATCGGATTGGGCCAACGATGTGTTCTCTCTTAATCCCCAAACTGGAATTTTCACATTAACAGCGAGACTCGACTACGAAGAGGTAAGATATTATAATAAGATCAATATATATTTTCACAAGTGCTATTTACTACCTGAATTTTAATTTACTGATATTAGCTTAAATGAAAATTTATGTATTTTTATTTCGTCGTTTTGATAAGACACAATACTTTGAGATTTCAGCGGAAAGTGAACAATAAAATGTTTTTAGCACTCTCCTTCTGTCTAACCTGCTATTTTCGGAACATCTCGTGAAGTTGGTGTGCACACTGTTTGCATCTTTTAAATGTTCAACTTTAATACAATGTTGTATTTCAATTAGGTGATGAAATGTAAATTTACATAATTAAAAAAACCTTATTTAGTTATTAAATTATCCTGACATTAATAAAATTTTAATTTCAACATTAAATTTGTATTAGAATTTTAATATCACTTTTCTTGTTTACCTAAATACTTGCACCACCAATTATTGCCAATGTACTGCATATCTATGCTTGTAAGGCATGTTTATTTAAGTAAACACTTTACACATCGGCCGTTATCAGATCTTAAAATAGTAAAAATGTTAATTGAAACATTAAAATTCTTATAAACTATAAGGTAAAAAAACTATAATGTTAATTACTAAATAGGACTTATATAACATTTAGGTGTTTATTCTACAATCATGTAAACAAGCAATATCAAAAAATTCAGTGGAAAGTGGGAAACGGAGTGTCTTAACACTAGGTTCTGCCTACCCTGTTGTATGCGGGATACAGTGTGAATCTAACTATGATTGTTATTATGATTAAGTAATATAAAGTTCAAAAGTAAATAATAGTAATAATAACGACTATAATATAAATAAATATAATCATAAATTTTATTGAATTTAACCTGTTTACCCTTTGTTCGAGAATCTTCGTGCTACTTTTCGCGAGAGAAACGTGCATCTAGCGTTATTACGGTGTGCCTAGAGGTTATGAATTTTCTACACAAATTTCAAGACAGGGCATTGACCAGTCCTTCTAGGTATAATATGAATCCGTTCCTTCGCTCTCGAGATTGCCCCTTGTTTATGATTGACGAAGAAAATTTATGATCAAAAACTTTGTTCTTTTATTCAATTTTCAAGTTCCTTATGCATTAAAAAGTTATTATATAATATTAAATAATATATACTATTATTATTATTCTTAATATATGAATTCGTATTTATTTAAATATTTGCCGTGATAGATTCATAAAAATTAAATAACGCTATGGTGTTTAAAATTGGATTATTCATATTTTTCAAAATATAATAATATTATATTAGGATGATTAGAAAATTAAGTAGATTGCATGGTGGCTCAGTTATAGCCTGTTCGATGGTGCCCCGTGTGCTTGTATTTGTGGTTGATACAATTATCTCACCATAGATCTAAAGGCAGGGCGATGACCGCTCAAGTGGTTACATTGCACGACGCGATGTTACACATCCAAAGCTGTTTCTGCTTAAATACATATAGGAAGTCACAAATATATGACGACGTCACAATTCTAATAAGTTACCCGTAGGCCGGAATCTTCAAAAGATTTTTTCTTACTATTCTTGAGTCAAAAAGGATAAATATTATGTTGTATATATATTTATATGTTTTGTTAGTCAAATTTATATACATTTTACATAAAAATATGTTATTTAAGCAGTGACAAATTGCTTTCGTTAAACGAATGTCAAATATTATAAAGCTTTGCAAATTATTAAGAACATCAAATTTCTCTCGTTAAAACATTTTGAGTCACTTATGTGAATGCCTTTTGGGCGTAAAAATAAGTAAAATTTATTTCAAGGTGTATAAAATATTGCATGCTGTGGGTAAGATGTGCAATTCAGAGACGAAGGGCGATGATGCCCTTGAGCGGGTTTTAATACGAGTCCAGTAAAATGACCGTCCGTCGAATGGCATACAGCAATCGATGTGAAGGTCGGATCGTCTATTATTAAATGCAATAAATTCATAAAATATATATGTATATTTTATTTTCTTTATTTTATTAGTGACGTGAATACCTATTTTATATTTACTCAATTAATAAAATAAAAGATTCTTGAAATTTAGTTTAATCGTCGTATTGTGTTTCAACAAGCAAAAGATAGATATTATAATGGGTAAAAGTGGAGATTCGTTTTAACATAACGGTTCTTCTTATAAAGCAATACTACAAGCAATATGTAATATTATTGTTTTATATAGATTACCTAGATAAATTGCTTACTCTATAATCGATTATTCTACGTTTAATAATTATGTTAAAATTTGATTTTCTGAAAGAACAACAAGAGATGTCTCTATTAGTATAAGAACGACGATAAATGGAGCTCTTAAGCTGTAATGTTGCATACTTTATTTTTATAACTAAGCAGTTTACTTTTTACTAAAATAATTAATTATCTGTAAGCTATTGTTATATTCAGCTTGTAAAATAACATGTAGGTCGTTAGTTTTTTATAGTTATGTCAGCTGCTTCATACGCTAGCAAGAAATGTTCTATATATAGGTACCTACATCATTTGTATGCTGTTAGCACTTTTATAAGAAACAATTCTGTAGCAATAAGTAATAAAATTTCAGTTTTTTCAAATGCAAATGAATTTTTTACTATTCATATATTGGATTATACAATAATAAACATAGAATTTCCAAGTAAACAATATGATTTGTGGCATCCTGTCATTAGAAGTTCTGTACAACGCATTATTTAATCCCGCTATTCATGCAAACCTGTCTGTCCCGAACCACGGTCGTGGCGGACTTTGCTAAACGTCGCAGTTGAGAAAACGCTTTCATTTCAATGTTTTTATATGAATGCGAGCCGTTAAACTTGTTTATTTAAATGTTTTTAATTATAATTTTTGTTGAACTACAAAAACATTCCAAAGATACATATATATATAATAGCGCACGTCTCGAGTCCGGGAGTGCCTCGCCGTTCCTTCATCAAGTCAACCGGCTCTGTTAATTAGTAAAAACAATTCGCTGTACATTCGTTTTCTCGACCGCCCGCCAATTCTGCGTACCCCGCTAGAGAGCTGCTAATTTCATCCCGGTACAGTTTTTTCGCGTCGCGCATCATATTCGGCATTTGCCCGCTCGATCCGCCATCGAAATTAAGGCCCCAACAATGTCTGACAAAGCGGCCGTCGGCAAAACATTCAAGAGCCGGATTCCGAGGACACCGCTTGTTTTTTAAATCGCCATCTCGCGTCGCGATCTGCGAATGAGGGAGCTTGTCATAGTTGGGAAGCTTTGGTGACCTATTATATGGGAAATGTGAATGCCGATGTGATCCTTAATATGATGATGTCATGTTATTCTGCTCTCAGAACATTTATAAATTGCCTGCATTCCGTTATTCCTATATACAAATTGGATACTTATCCAGAGTCTGTAAAAATTAACGAGAGTTGACTAACAAAAACAAATAATTAATTTTAGATGTACAATACAATTCTAAATTTAGACATGTTTGTTTCTTATAGTAGATTAGTATCTAGTAGTAGATAGGTTGGATAGGTTATAACTATTGGAAATGTTAAACTTTGCTCTTTAATTATACGTACATATGTATTTTCGTACTTGTTTTGTAGACAATAATGAAATTTCTGTATCCTATGTCTACATAATATATATAGGTCAGGTAGGACTGCGTCTAACTCTAGTTGCGATGGTTGTGGCTGCGTAATCCATTCGGGGAAATTAATTACTGTGATTTCTCTGCTTTGGCAAACCAAAAGCGCAGCGTTCAGTTCCGCCGCTCAATATGCAATAGCTCGAATTCTAAGAAAAGACTGGAAATGATCTGTCTTGAAACTAGGTCCTCTCTGTCTTACCTATTCAAATATGATATCAAATATAACATAATTTGTATTGAACGACGAAATTAAAATAACGTTTATATTTACCTAAATACATATAAAATATCTTAATTTTTTTTCAGACGCAGCATTACATACTCGTAGCTCAAGCACAAGACAATGGTCACCCCTCATTATCTGGGACTGTGACTGTTTATATTAACATAATTGATCTTAATGATAACGCTCCCATATTCGACCCAATGAGTTTTTCCAATGAAATTTTAGAAGATGCTCCAATTGGATCTTCTGTGGTTACTGTTAGTGCTACTGATATAGATTCAGGTGAGTAAATTATGCATCATAGTACTTAATTTAAATATACATGCAAAGATATGTTGGAAAGTATCTGTACAATAAATGGTTCAATCCTACAAGTATAAATTTTATTAATATGTTTCACTTATTTATTTGATACATTTTAGTTTAACAACAACATCTGCCATACAGACAAAAAAAAGAATGACAAACAAAAAGAATAATACAAAATATAATAAAGAATAGAATATGTCTTGAAATTATCTTATCTTATTAATATATAATATTTTTTACTTTATTATTAATACAACAATAGTATTAATTATAATGTAAAAAACTTACGTTAAATAATAAGTATAAATTGTATTTCGTGCTAAACATTTATTACATTTATTATTTAATGAATTATAGTGGTTGTTAAATATACATTTATTGTTATCAATAAGGGGTTGCTATTTATATAGTTATACATTTATATACATAGTACATACATACATACATGCATTTCATCGTAACATATACTACATATTAAATTCTGTACTACATAAAAATCATCGGTTTCTCATCGTAGGTTAACCAGCCATCAACTATGCTCATTTAAACCAACAGTCGACAGGACACATTTTGCAGTACATACTATTATTATTTATGGTATTCTGTTATTAGTACTAGAACTACTTTTGATGTTATTTCGCACTAACATTATTTATATATAAAAACACATTGGTTTTCTAATCAAATAGAATGTGTGTTATCTAATTCTCTTTGTGTATATTTTCCAGGACCAAATGGTAAGCTGACGTATTACATTACATCTGGGGATGAAAACCAAGATTTTACTATTACACCAAATGGTACAATTCTAACTGCAAGACAACTTGATAGGGAGACATTTCCTATATATAATTTAATAATTGCTGCTAAAGATTCAGCAAAACCACCTGAACCGCAACTTTCAGCGACTGTTCAGGTCTGTTACTCACCGTCCTTATTATTTTCAATGTAATATTTTATATAAAAAAGAAATATTACTTGTGGTTTCTTAAGTAACGATGTACTAAATAATATGTATATCTTAATATATATTCGAAAAATTTTTACAGGTTACTATCCAATTAAAAGATGTAAATGATATGGCTCCCGAGTTTATTTCTCCAAATACAACTGCTATTTCTGAAAATATACCTCTTAATACTGTAGTTATGACAATTAAAGCTATAGATAAAGATGATGGTCGTAACGGATATGTGGAATACTTTATGGAATCAAACACAGAAGTAAATGGGTACTTTACTTTAGGAAATGTGGACGGCATACTTCGAGCAACAGGAAAACTTGACAGGGAGTTAAAATCAAATTATACAATATCTGTTTCTGCTAAAGACAGAGGTGAACCGCCCAATATAACCAGATCAAAAATAAGTATTACAATTTTAGACGAGAATGATAATAGCCCTGTATTTGACCCAAAACAATATAGTGCCTCGGTTCCGGAAAATGCTAGTATCGGTGCGAGCGTCTTAGAGGTAAAAAAAAGTTTATTTATATTTATTTATTATTTTAGTAATAATCAGCAAAAACCTTGAGTATTATGAAATGTATATAATGTTAATAAAATATCTATTATATTTACAGGTTTCTGCAACAGATATTGATGAAGATGCCAATGGAAGAGTAAGATATTCTATAGCCTCGGGAGATGAAAATAGAGATTTTAGTATAAGTGAAGACTCTGGTATAGTGAGGGT
The DNA here is from genome assembly GCA_030704555.1 of Heliconius charithonia. Taxonomy (NCBI): domain Eukaryota; kingdom Metazoa; phylum Arthropoda; class Insecta; order Lepidoptera; family Nymphalidae; genus Heliconius; species Heliconius charithonia. The sequence goes on from JALPMF010000034.1 coordinate 19,607, forward strand.
TGCTAAAAATCTTAATTTTGAAAGAAAATCACGTTATATATTATCAATAAGAGCGGAAGACTGTTCCAAAGATGATGTCAAATTTGATACCGCTGAATTATCAATTTCTATTGAAGATATAAATGACAACCCTCCAACATTTTTGGATTCCCCATATTTAGCATATGTCATGGAAAATGTTATACCACCAAATGGTGGTTTTATATTAAAAGTACATGCTTATGATGCTGATTCACCACCGTTCAATAATCAAGTTCGATATTTTATAAAAGAAGGAGATGCTGATTTATTTAAAATCAATGCATCATCTGGGGAAATATCTCTTTTAAGAACACTCGATCGTGAAACTCAAGATGAATACATACTTTCGTTGGTTGCTATGGATACAGGTATGTAAACTATAAATACAAAAAAGTCGACTAGTAAATATATAAATAAAAGTAAATTCTTTTTGTTTAAATTACCGAAAAATTATGATTTAACATTGAATTATTTATTTTTTATAACACATTTTTTGTAGAGTATTTTTATTTATATACACGCTGAAATAACTGTTAAATAATATATATAATTAATTTTTATTTCTTGTTTTTTTTTTTTTGTTTTTTTTTTTTATTTTTTATTTCTTGTTGTAATTTTAAAAACCGAACAAATGTTAAAATGTTTTTTTTATATTCTAGGATCGCCACCCCTTACGGGATCTGGAACTGTAAAAATTGTTGTTCAAGATGTAAATGACAATAATCCTGACTTTCAAAGGCAGAGTTATCGAGCAAATGTAAAAGAGAATTTACCTTCAGATACAATTATTCTTCAACCAAAAGCTATAGATAAGGATGTTGGAAATAATGCAAAAATTAGGTACAGCCTTCTTGGTGATAAATCTGAAAGATTCAAAATAGACCCTTTAACTGGTGAAATTTCAACAAATACTTCATTAGACAGAGAAGAATGGAATACTTACTACTTAATTATCATGGCTCAAGATTCTTCAACTACCGATCCAAGAACTGCTACAGCAAATCTTACCATACTCGTTGAAGATGAAAATGATAACACCCCTTCGTTTCCTCAAGCAGTGTATGAAGTTTATATTTCAGAACGTACAAATGCAGGCGATTTCATATTTGGTGTTAAAGCAAGCGATAATGATATTGGTCAAAATAAGAAAATATTTTATGATTTAGAAGGGGACTCCCAAAATATTTTCAATATAAACAGAGATACTGGTGTTATTAAAGCAAAAGAAAACTTGTTGAAGTATAAAGACAAAAATAGATCTACATTTAATTTAATAATTTTAGCCACTGATAATGGTACACCTTCGAGGCACAGTTCGGCTGAACTAATTCTCATTCCTAAATCAGGAAAAAATTTTCCAAAATTTACTATAAATAACAAATTAACTTTTACATTTTCTGAAGATACTCAAGAAGGTATTCTGGTTACAAGACTTTCCGCAACTTCACCAAAAAAAGGTCCAACAGGATTACTTCAGTACTCCATTGCTGGAGGAAATGTTGGCGATGCTTTAAGAGTAGAACCAATAGGTGGAGAAATTTTTATAACTGGGAAAGGACTTGATTATGAGACTATGCCTCTTTATGAGGTATGGTTTGAAGTAAAAGATTCTGATAATCCGCCTCTTAAATCTTTTATAGAAATTGAAATAAAAGTAACTGATGCAAATGATAATGCTCCTGTAATAGAAAAACTACTTTACAACGCCACGGTACCTGAGGAAGAGTCACCACCACAGGTAGTTACTAGAATTGTAGCACATGACGACGATTCTAACGAAAACGGAAGAATATCGTTTAAATTAATAAATGATTACGAGGAAACTTTTGTAATAGATTCAGAGAGTGGAGAAATATATACAAATATGGCATTGGACCGGGAGTCAATACCGTTTTATGAAATATTAGTTGAAGCAGTCGATCATGGAATTCCTCAACTAACTGGTACGTCAACAGTTCTTGTCTCTGTTTCCGATAAGAATGATAATCCACCAAGATTTACTCGTCTATTTAGTGTGAACGTCACTGAAAATGCTGAAATTGGCTCTTTTGTTATAAGAGTCACCAGCTCCGACTTAGATATTGGTCCAAATGCCAATGCCACCTATAGCTTTGTTGACAACCCTGGTGAAAAGTTTGTCATAGATGCTATAAGTGGTAATATTACAGTTGCCCGATCTTTAGATAGAGAACTTCAAGACGAATATATTTTAAAGGTGGCCGCAATCGACGGTGCTTGGCGTTCCGAAACACCTTTAACTATAACCATACAAGACCAAAATGATAATGCGCCCGAATTTGAATATTCCTATTATAGCTTTAACTTTCCAGAACTACAAATAAAGAATAGCTTCGTTGGTCAAGTTATAGCTACAGATAAAGATAAACAAGGACCAAACTCCATAATTTCTTACTCGTTGTTACAAACATCTGATCTCTTTACTATAGATCCCGCAACTGGAGAAATATTAAGTAAATTTGTGATGACTTACAAAAGAACGTCGATTAATTCCTCTCCCGAGAATACATATTCAGTTATAGTTGTTGCAACTGACAATGGCAAGCCGCCTATGTCATCAGAATGCTTAGTCACTATCAATGTTGTAGATGCAAACAACAATAAACCTAAATTTCAGAGTCATGAGAAGTTGATCCCAGTACCACATGACGCAACACTAGGGGAAAAAATTATTCAATTAGAGGCTGAAGATAATTTAGATTTTGGAATTAACGCTGAAATAAATTATTTCGTGTATGATGGCAATGGAACATCCTACTTTTCTATAGATGAATTGAATGGTTGGATTAGTGTGAGCAAACAATTTTATTATACTGGTCAATATTATGACTTAAAAGTAAAGGCCATAGATCGTGGAGTACCACCACAGTGGGATGAAACTCAAATAATATTTGTTGTAACTGGTGAAAATATCTACAGTCCGAAATTTACAGCACTAAGCTATCAAGTAATTGTCCCAGAAAATGAACCGGTTGGCTCTTCTATACTTACGTTGAATGCCAATGATGCAGATGCAGGCCCAAATGGAATCGTACGATATACAATAACATCTGGAAACGAAGGAAAAGAATTTACAGTAGATCCAGTAAGTGGAACTATAAGCATTTTAAGACCACTAGATTATGATGAAATTCAAGAGTATCGATTAAATATAACCGCTAGGGATCTCGGCTTTAAGCCAAAAGAGGTTACAGCGACTATAACAATAATTTTGACAGATATAAATGATAACGCCCCGCAATTTAATCAAAGCAAATATATTGCTTACTTGCAAGAAAACGCACCAATTAATAGTTTTATATATAAAGTTCAAGCAATTGATATCGATTCTTCTAAGAATGCCGTAATTAAATATCACATTAATAACGACATGGCAGCGTTGTTTAAAATAGATGAAAATACAGGTGAAATATTTTCTAATGAAATATTTGATTACGAAGAAAAGGCCATGTATATGTTAGAAATCATGGCGGAGAATCCAAACTCTATAATGCGTAGTACAACCGAAATAGTTATTTATATAACAGGGGTAAATGAATACTATCCAAAATTTATACAACCTGTATTTCATTTTGATGTGTCCGAATCTGCTGAGGTAGGTTCAAAAGTTGGTGTCATTCAAGCTACTGACCAAGATAGGGGTGATGATGGCGTAATTTATTATCTTTTTGTTGGATCTAGTAATGATAAAGGATTTAGTATTAACTCACAAACAGGTGTAATACGAGTCGCAAGATACTTAGACAGAGAAACTCAAAATAGAGTAGTGTTAACGGTGCTTGCTAAAAATTCCGGTGGTATACATGGAAATGACACGGACGAAGCTCAAGTCATTATATCAATACAAGATGGTAATGATCCACCCGAATTTTTACGACATTATTATGAAGCTAGTGTTTCAGAGGGGACCGGCATCAGTCATAAAGTTATACAAGTAGCAGCAATTGATAAAGATGTGCGTCCACAAAATAATCAGTTCAGTTTTTCAATTATTGGTGGAAATCCTAATCAAGATTTTAAGATTGATCCTCAGAATGGTGAAATTGAAGTTGCTCGACATTTAGATCGTGAAACTTTGTCAGTATACTCATTAATAATTGGAGCTATCGACACAGGAATTCCTCCACAAACTGGTACTGCAACTGTTACAATAACAGTAACTGACGTAAATGATAACGGTCCGATATTTGATATAATTCACTTCGATGGTTCCGTATACGAAAATGAACCTCCTAACACAAGCATTACTACCCTATCAGCTACAGATCCAGATTTGCCGCCAAACGGTGCTCCGTTTTCATATAGTATTGTTGGTGGCAAGCATCAAAGCTATGTTAAAGTTCATAAACACACAGGTGTTTTATTAACCACTAAAAAAATTGATAGAGAAATCACTCCATATTTAGATGTTACTATACAAATTGAGGATAGTGGCACACCTGTTATGCGCTCGAATTACACAATTCAGATAAATGTATTGGATAGAAATGACAACCCACCAACTCCTAGATCTGTTCACGTTCTTGTTCATACTTTTAATAAAAAAATACCGTCCGGAAAAATTGCTGATGTTAAACCTAATGACCCAGACATAGTGGGAGACTACAAGTGCCACATTGTAAAAGATTCAACGTCAGATAGCACTTTATCCATATTTAATATAAGAAAAGGATGTGATCTCTATACAAGCGCTGTAAGACCTGGTCAAGGATTTTCATTTTCAGTATCTGGAAGTGACGGAATACACAAAGAAGTAATTTCATCCGTTAGTATTGAGTACTTTTCTTTCGATAATAATACTGTCGAACAGTCTGTAACTATGAAAATAGTAAATATGACATCGTCAGATTTTTTGACACATTTTTACAGAGTTTTGCTTGAAATTCTTAAAGTAGATTTAAAAAATAGAGAAAATATTTATTTATATAGCATTAATGAAGTAGATGGAGGCATAGATTTAACTATCGCTGTAAAAGAAAATAATGTAATCTGGAAAAGACAAAATACTGAAGCATATTTAAAATTAAAAAAATCTGAAGTTCAGAAAATTTTAAAATCACAAATTATTGTTCCTTTTTACCCTTGTTCTGTGCACCAATGTCAGAATGAAGGTATATGTAGTGATGCAATTAAAGTGTTTGAAGGTATAAAAAATACTGAAAGTTCAACTTTGATACTTTCTTCACCTCTTGTACGTCATGAATATGTATGTCATTGTACTGATAGATTTATGGGTGAAAATTGTGAGAAACGACAAGATCCCTGCTCTCCGAATCCTTGCGTATTTGGAGGCCAATGTCGTAAGCAGAGTCACGACTTTGTATGCAGTTGTCCACCAAGACGTGAGGGTAAAACATGTGAATTGGAACGAGATGATGTTTGTAGTAGCAATCCATGTAAAAATGGTGGTTCCTGTAAAGAAAGCTCTGATAGAAATGCGTTCTTCTGTTTATGTCGACCTGGATATCGTGGTAATCACTGTGAAGCACTTGTAGATTCTTGTAGGCCGAATCCTTGTATGCATGGCGGCATATGTATAAGCCTTAAGCCCGGATATCGATGCAGTTGTACAAATGGACGTTATGGCACACATTGCGAAAGCTCTACATTTGGCTTCAATGAGCTTTCTTATATGCAATTTCCAGCATTAGATGCATCTACAAATGATATAACAATTATATTTGCAACTACAAAATCGGACGCTCTGTTACTTTATAACTATGGTGCCCAAACTGGTGGCCGATCTGATTTTATTGCAATTGAATTAATTGGAGGAAAACCAGTTTTCTCATTTGGTGGCGCTAGAACTTCTATTACTTCAGTAGCTTTAATAAATAATGCGAAAAATCTTGCTGATGGTAATTGGCACAAGCTAACAGCTACAAGAAACGGCCGAGTAATATCACTCAGTATGGCGTCTTGTACTAACCATGGAGATGTTTGTAGTGAATGCGAACCAGGTGACGACGTATGCTACGGAGATGATACGGGACAAGCAGGGTATGTATAGTTAGTGTAATATATACTATTGATCTTCTTTTCCTTTTCATTCCATCGAGTAATTTAAGTGAATTTATTTACGTTATATGTGTACATTTTACTTTATTAATTATATGGTGGCTTAAATGGCAGAACGCACAGCCATAATATAGATATCAAGAGCTTTATAATAATTTACGTAACTAAATATCAAGGCCAGTCATGGCGCAGTGGCACGAAGTGTGACTGTAAGACCGACTGGTTGTGCGTTCGATCCCCACTCGAAGATATGAAATATTTACTTAAATTTATATTTCCATTTCTTCACTCTGGTGTCAAGGCTAAGCGCGGCGTTGAGTTCTGCCACTCAACACGCAATGCCTCCAAAATTCGGCAGAAAGTGGGGAATGGAGTGTCTTAACACTAGGTTCCCTCTGCCTACCCTGCTGTGTGCGGGATACACGGTGAAGCTGATTTATTTTTATTTTTTTTATAAAAATAGTGTTCATTTTGAAACATTCATGAGGAGAAAGCGATAGTTTTATACAATATTAATATGTATTGCAAATCATTCTCAATCATTACTTTAAATGAATTTATCTTTCATTTTTATTCAAATATTTGTAAAAAAAACCGTACAACAAAAAAAAATATATGAATACTCAAAAAAATTTTTTTTTCTTTCAGAACTTTAAATTTCAATAACGAACCATTGTTAATTGGTGGGCTTCATAAATCTGATCCTGTATTAGAACGTCCAGGGCAAATCCACTCTGATGATTTTGTTGGATGTATGCATAGCATTACAATAAACGGTCGAGTCTTAAATTTAACTAACCCTCTGAACGCTCATGGGGTCGTACCTAATTGTGAACGAAAAGAAAATGGACCATGTTACAAAGAAGACATCTGTGGCCTTGGCGAATGCTTTGATTCTTGGAAAACTCATTATTGTAAATGTCACAATGGCTTAACTTCGCCTGACTGTCAAATTTCGCTTCAGAGTATTTCAGTTGGTGAAAATGGATATATAGCTTACATAATATCAGAAAAACATCGAAGAATGCAATTACTAGATTCATTTTATGCTGGAAGCACATTATGGGAAAGAAAATCAACGAAAGGAAAGTTAAATGCTAAAGTGTCTAATCCAACAAAACTTTTATCTTTTTCCTTCAGAACGCTTAAAAAGGATGGAGTTATTTTTTATGCTGGCACTGATAAATATTATACTTTAGTCGAACTATTAAACGGTAAAATTAGCTATACCTCTAAGCAAAACACAATTGTGAACATGAGTCAAATAGAACAGGAAGACGTTGCAGATGGAAATTGGCATAATATAACATTATTAGGACATGGCCGAAGTATTCGATTAATTGTTGATGGAAAAAATGTTGGTGAAGAGTTAGATGCAGCAGGAGTTCATGATTTTTTGGATCCTTATTTGACCACTATTTCCCTAGGGGGCATAAAAACTGAATTAATATCAAATTATAATAAGTTTGAAGGATGTCTAGCCAATTTTAGTATAAACAACGAGGTTCAACCGTTTATAGGAAATGGCAGTATATTTAAAGACGTAATTAAATCAGGCAAAATTTTTACTGGATGTCACAGTGCACTTGGTGCTGGATCAACGAAAAGTTCTAGCCCACTTTCTATAGGTATTACAGCTGTTGCTACGTTCTTTGTAATTGTAATTTGTGCAATTGTAGTATCATATATTGTTTATAGAGTTCGTAAAAAAAATAAAGATCAACTTAATACTCCAGTTGGAAAAACAAACGTAGTGCAAACTAAACAAAATGGCGGTGCTGCTATGCTTAATGCACCAAATTTGATAGCTGGAACAAATGACAGTATAATGAGTAGAAATGTGCATAACAACGAGACAAGTCTTAATAGTTATATTTCTGAAAACGTTGGGCACATTGTCGGTCCTGAGTTATTATCAAAAAAATATAAAGATCGGGAAATAATGAACTTAGATGCACCAAGGCCTCAAAGACCAGATATAATAGAACGAGAAGTCGTTGGTAAAAGTCCAGCTCTTAGAGAAGACCATCATTCTCAAGCCCCACCTTCTATAAATACGTCACACCATCCACATGATCATCCTAATGGTATAGATATGAATTCTGAAATACCTGAACACTACGACCTTGAAAATGCAAGCTCCATAGCTCCTTCTGATATTGATATTGTTTACCATTATAAAGGATTTCGGGAAGCTAGTGGAATGAGAAAATATAAGGCTACTCCCCCTCCTATGGCAGGATATCATCATAAGCATCAAACTCCACAACATAGGCATTCACCTCATCATCCAAGCGGATATCCGCCTAGAGTAATCACACAATCGTCACAGCAACCTCCACAGTCAAGACAACATCAAACAACACCTTTAGCAAGATTATCACCCAGCAGTGAATTAAGTCAGCAACCAAGAATTCTTACTCTTCATGATATATCTGGGAAACCACTTCAAAGTGCCTTATTAGCAACAACTTCAAGTTCAGGAGGTGTCGGTAAGGACGCGTTACATAGTAATAGTGAACGCAGCCTAAATAGTCCCGTAATGTCACAGCTTAGTGGTCAAAGTTCTTCGGCGGGAAGAAAAACTCCTAGCGCTACACCTCAGGTTTCAAAAGTAGTTTCTGTAGGGTCTGGAGCAGTGGGCTTGACTGCAGAAGAAATCGAAAGAATGAATGCAAGACAACGAACATCAAGCTTAGTTTCTACCCTTGATGCAGTATCTAGCTCAAGTGAAGCACCACGTGTTGGTGTCATTGGTCATCACATGTCCCATAGACATCATTCTCCACCTGTTGATAACAGAAGTTCAACTGGTTCAGATGATGAAAGCGGTAATGATAGCTTTACATGTTCTGAAATAGAATACGACAACAATAGCATCAGCGCTGATAAACCAGAAGAAGTGAGAAGACAAAATATAAATAATGGAAATAATAATAAGAAACCAATCTTACCCCCTCCATATGAAAGTTTCGATTCATCCTTTCGTGGTTCTTTAAGTACTTTGGTCGCGTCAGACGATGATTTAGCTCCCCATGTGGGGTCAGTGCTATATAGACAAGCAAATGGATCACCAGCTCCAGCTACTTTAAGTTGGGGTGACTATTTAAACTGGGGTCCTAATTTTGAAAGTATGATAGGTGTTTATAAAGACATTGCGGAGTTACCCGACTCTGCAGTAAATGGTCGCATGTCTTCCTCTTTAAGACTACCAAACGGAACGCCGAAGCCGTCCGAAGAGTACGTTTAGACATTGTAAATATATTCTAGAATATACTAATTTTGTACAAAATTGTTGGGATCTTGTATCAAGATTCTATATTAGTTTTCTTTTTCTTGCCATATCTTGTTGAAAAATAAGAGATAAAAGTTAAGTAATTATGTATTTAAAAAAGATATTATCATGAACCTCATTGTAAATAGATGTAGTAATATTATGTAGATATTGCCTTAGAAATTACTGTAGATCTGATATCCTATTAGTTTGTTTAACGCATTGTGACATTTGCTGAAATGTCAAGAATAAAAAGGATATACGATATAAAAAAAAATACTGACATTTGTTTTTATATATATACTTTTGGACTTCTATCAAAATATTACAAGATATTTTAAAAAACATTAACTGTATTGCAATTTTGTATTAGCCATATTATTAATAAAAAAAAACTACGTGCCAAATGCGTCTTTTTACAAACAAAATGACTGATTTTATATTTGTATGAATAATAAATGAATTAAATTATTTTGTTATTTTATTTAAAATACCACATCATATTTATACTTTTAAAAAACTAGTAACACTAAATAAAAAAATATATAAAGATTTATATATTCAAATTTATATTGTTAGAACATAAAAAATAAGGTGACAAGTGTCACAGTTTTGTTATTATACATTTAGATTAGTTTATATTTGTTACTACTTACTATACAATAGAAATACAACTGTGAACATTTTAGTTAATTTCGTATTTGTACTAATTTCATTATCAAATAGGGCTTTAAAAGGGCCTATTAAAAAGAACATATCCGAGTGAAATGGTACATTACAACGATAAGAAGACAAAACCTTGTTCTGTAACATTATTTACATATTTTGGAACAATAAAAGCAATGGAGCGTCAAATATACATATCGCTTTAAGTACAAGTTATATTATAAATATGTAAGTTTGTGAAGATGAGCGTTTGTTCCGCTTTTTCGCAAAAACTACTGTATGAATTTTGATGCAATTTTATAATGATATAGTGTATATATTACAACAACACATGAGGTTAATATTTTTTTATTACAAAATTTGTAATGACATATTTACAATTTCTGTAAGTATAATATATTAAGGCCAGTCATGTACGCCATAGGGGCACAAACGTGTGGCTATAAACATGGGTTCGATGCACACTCGACGAAATAAAATATTTAATAATTATTTATTATTTGTACTGGTGTTTAGGCAAAGCGCGGCGTCGAGTCGCAATTCAACACGCAATGTCTCCAGAATTCGACAGAAAGTAGGAAGCGGAGTGTCTTTTTTGCACTAGGCTCCCTCCGCCTACCCTGCTTAATACGGGATACGGCGTGAAGTTGAAACAAAAACATACTTTGCGAAATATAAACATAATAAAAACTACAATGAATTACACTAGTGATCAAACAGAAACACAAAAAGAAAACAGCTAAATGTGTTTCTGTACAATTTTAAGTGCGCGCTAATGAAATGCACGCAGTGTGCTGTACAACCCTATTTGAGTTATTACAAAATTTTGTCAGTTATCAATAGTGGTGTAGAATTATTAAAAAGTAACGGAACAAAAATCTTAATATTATTTGTCAAAAGACAGCCTACTTAATATACAGTTACATTTTTATTATAGGCTTACCTTAGACGTAGAGACTCAATGATAAAATATATAGGACGGCATTAATGATAATGACATTGATACTAGTGGTATTTTTCTAGAATTCTATAAATATAAATATTTTAAATATTTCTAAATTTACAGTGAGTGAATAAATATATGTTTAAAATATAAAAAAAGATCATGTTATTACAAATTTTATTCTTCATATGCATCTGTAAGTATTTTTCAAAAATTGAATAGTCAGTTTTATAGTTTTTAATAAGCTGTCAACAAAATCTCCCAAGATTTTGTATGGCCTGGCCTGGCCTGGCTTTTATGGATACTCAGGATTATATTTTCGAGTATTCTAGGTGGCTATTCGTAGCCCGCAACTTTGCTTGCGCGTACTTAAAATGGTATTTTTTTTACTTTCCGTATGATTTTTCGAAATCATCACGTATCCTACATTCCCTTACCTATGTACATGGCAAGTTTCAACTTTCCCGTAAGAAGAAAAACCTAGTAGTCTCTCAGATGGAAGTCTTTTTGTCCGTGGAAGAAGAGAAGTGAAGACTTCGTGTACATATAATGCGCAATTAATGTTAATGTTAATTAAAGTCAATCGTAATTAATTTTGACCTTAAAACACAATTATAACTCCATTAGGGACAAATAAAATAAGGCATATTCTATTCTTTTTTCACACTAACTGCAATAACTGCTTTTTTTTATTTACAACAAAACAGAAACAATTACCTAATTTGGTTATATTGCTTTACTTGAATGCTAATCAGTTATTTTACTATAGATAAGTAAAATTTTCTTGTAATTTATTTGTTTGTTTTCAGTCTATGTAAGTTATAATATTTTGTTAATAGCAGTTACATTGTACTTAGGTTTATAAATTATTTTTTCTAGTTATGAGTACCAACAATATAAACAATTTCCTTTTCATATATAATAAATAATATCATATAACCGTATGATTCACACGTACGTATTGTTTTTTTTCTAGAGGCCAGTCGCGGCGCAGGGACACAAAGTGTGACTGTAAAATCTACTGGTTGTGGGTTCGATCCCTTTACGTTTTACTTACGTACTACTTTTTATGTTCGATTTACATTAATGTTTTTATTTCTTTGCTCTGGTTTCGAGGCAAAGCGCAGGGTTGAGTTCCGCCACTCAACATGCTATGCTTCCAGAACTCAGCGGAAAGTGGGGAACGGAGTGTCTTAACTCTAAGTACCCTCATTAAAATTTAATAAATATGTCATCTCCTGGAGTGGAAATTGAACCCACCACCAGTCAATTTTATAGTCACACTTGTGCCCCTGCGCCACAACTGGCCTCATAAATTCTTGACCTATCTCCTAATCATCAAATTTGTATGGAATTTGTATGAAGTGCGTTCGGAGTGAAGTGCGACTCGCACTTCACTCCGAACGATAGTTTTTATCCACTGGTATAATTTTTGTATTTATGACTCACTTTCATAAAATTTGAATATTTTTTTAATAAATATAATTATTATGTCTTCTTAGTATATCTTATCACTTATTGTCGTACGTTATCGTCAAGGTGTTTTTTAATGTTGCTTAAACTGGTTCATTTTAAAAATATTTTTTTTTACCTGTCAGTAGTATACAAATGCTTGCTAACTAATATAAAAAAAGTACACGTATGTACACGTTTGGATATTATTAAAGTAAGTTTTATTAAGCTTTTACTAGAAGTTTTTAAATATTATCTGTCACCTGCCGCTTTGTTTCGGTTATCGATTTTCCCATGAATAATTTATTTTTTATTACCAGTAAAAATTTCTACATGTCCCTTCCCCTGTCCCTTTAAAACCATATGTAATATAAACTTCCATCTCCACATTTTTCTACTTCAGGGATCGGTTTTGCAAAAATCCCTTCTTAGTACAAAGAATCTATTTGGAACATTTTATGTTTCTAGATTTGTCCAATGCATATTTAGTTATACAGTCAGTCAGTCAATCACAGCTTTATATATTATTTACAAATTATCACTTAATTTTCAGATCAAATGTCCCTTGGCATGTTGATGGATGGTTGTGTCACACCACCTTTAGAATGTCCGAATCATAATATTTCATTTTGGTTATACACAAGGTAAGAAAATATTTAATTGAGGCCAGTCGTGGCGCAGTGGCACGAGGTGTAACTGTAAAACCGACTGGTTGTGGGTTCGATCCCCACTCGAGGATATGAAATATTTACTTAAATTTATATTTCCATTTCTTCGCTCTGGAGTCGAGGCAAAGCGCGGCGTTGAGTTCTGCCACTCAACACGCAATGCCTCCAAAATTCGGCAGAAAGTGGGGAACGGAGTGTCTTAACACTAGGTTCCCTCTGCCTACCCTGCTGTATGCGGGATACAGCGTGAAGCTGATTTATTTATTTATTTTTAAGAAAATATTTAAGAAAGTATTGTTGGAAGCATTAAATAATGTTTATTTTATATAAATTTAATACGATTTATATGTTGTCATGTTAGAGAGAATATAAATAATCCGCACGAGTTGAAAACATCAGACGTCAACAGTATTATCTCAGCGCCTTGGGTCAGGAACGCTCCTGTTAAAATATTACTGCATGGATACACTGGCCATAGAGATTTTTCTCCTAATGTTGAAATAAGACCAGGTATCATATATTAATATAAACGATCCCTTTTACAGCTATTTGTGTAGGGTATTACTTGCGCAATTATAATTCTAGAGCTTTTAAATCTTTGACTATTTTATTTAAATTGAACTGCAAAGACGAATCTTACCACGATACATTCTTTTGAACTTTCCTTGCGCCCATTTGTAGTACATATTTTAACATTTACTATTGTATTTTATTTTAGCATATTTAGAATGTTGTAATTATAACATTATAAGCGTAGATTATAATAAAGTGGCATTAGAGCCATGTTACGTTCAAGCAGCCCGTAACACTGAGCTGGTCGGCATGTGCACCGCGCAGTTAATAGACCAGCTAGTACAGGAGCATGGGTGGCAGCTGTCATACTTTCATGTCATAGGATTCAGTCTCGGCGCACACGCATCTGGGTACATTCAAAATTATTTAAAAATAGGTAAACTGGATAGAATTACAGGTAAATGATGTTGAGGTACTGATTGATAATTCTTGAATGCTAATACATGTTTAAAAATAATTTAAATAAAATTGTTGATTTTTTAAAAATATGGAGCGTTTTTCATTAAATTTGAATAAATTAATTCAGCCTTAGACCCTGCCTTACCGATGTTCGCAACGAAGGATAAAAACAATAAAGTGGACGCGGATGATGCACTTTTTGTGGATGCGTTACATACTAATGTTTTAGAAAAAGGAAAATTAGAACGATGTGGACATGTTGACTTTTATGCAAATGGAGGGATGCATCAACCTGGATGTAGGCCGTCTCACAATCAAAGTATGTGATAAATTAATTCATTAACGTGAAACAAGATTATTTTTCTTTCGTTACCTTAAAGCTTATTATTACCTTTTTTCCGTATCTGGTTCGAGAACGAGACAGTCCGATTTTTACTTTCCGGCCGAATTCGAGACATTACATGCCTTACTAAAATCGTAGAAATGAAAATAATTTAAATAAAAAATATTTCTTATCTTTCTTCTTCCATAAGTGTGTGAGGATGTTGTATGTTTGTTACACTTTCACGCAAAAACTACAAAACAGATTTACTCGTAGATGAAACGTCACATTTATATAGTTCATACATTAGAATAACACATAGGCTACAATTTATGTAAAGATATTATATAATTTGTCTATAATATAAGAAAATATCAATAAATTTATGCAGGCGAAGTCGCAGGTGGATCTATAATAAATTCATCCAAGTTCACGAAGGGGTCATTGCTCATTTACAGTTATAGAATATCTCAATTCTAGAAGAAAGTTTTTTTTTGTTTCACAGCAACATCTGGATGTAACCATGCTCGTGCTCCATTATACTTCGCCGAATCAATTATTACAGATAAAGGCTTCTACGCGACAAAATGTTACTCTTGGTTCACGTACATTATTGGATGGTGCGGGTTCATACATTCTGACGAAGAAATTTTGTTCGGTGAATATGTTTCCAGAAGGTAAAAAAACGAACAACTTTTATGTTATGAATTATTTTACTTTATAAAATAATAATACAAAACCTAAATTTGCTCTTTTAAAAGATAAGGCGTAGATTGAAACCATTTACAATTTGTTTTTATATTTTAACTCAATATAAAAAAACCATGAGGCCAGTCGTGGCGCAGCGGCACGAGGTGTGATTGTAAAACTGAGTGGTTGTGGGTTGGATCCCCACTCCAGGAGATGAAATATTTACTTAAATTTATATTTCCATTTCTTCGCTTTTGGTGTCGAGCCATTCTTCTGCCATTCAACACGCAATGCCTCCAGAAATCGGCAGAAAGTGGGCAACGGAGTGTCTTACACACTAGGCAGTGTGTAAGACACTCCGTTGCCCACCCTCACGTTGTACCCTGCGGGATACAGCGTGAAGCTGATTTTTTTTTAATAAAAAAAATCAACCATAAAGTTGTAATTATTGGATTCGTTTACAATTATTAATATATGCTTACAAAGTATGCTTAGTAGATACATCACTGTACTTGGACAAATGTTTTAAATATATATTTGATTTTCAGTGCTTCAGGTATTTATTTCTTTAATACAAATACTAAATCACCCTACGCTCGAGGATCAAGATACTCAAGATTCAATATGGCGCAGTACAATTAAATAAAAAATCGTTGTTTAAATTGAAAAGTGATATATATTATTAAAAAAAACAAGAGTTACCTGTACACAATGGGCATATAAAGTTGTTTTTATTATTATGTTGTTATTTTTTAATGTTTAATGTTAATACAACAGTTTTATACGTATATATTTTATAAAGTTTTTTGAAATATTTATATTATATAGTAATGGCAATACTATATTATAAATATTTCAAAAACAGCCTAAGAACTATGTCGCATGCAAGTGCCTTGCTATGTCAGTCCCTGGAGTGAGACCTCTCGGACGCCCAAGGAAGCCCTGGTTGGATGTCGTGAAGCAGGACATGAGAGCCAATGGTCTAACCACCGAGGACGCTAAAGACCGTGCAAAGTGGAGTAGGTTGAGTAGGAAGGCAGACCCTGGCAAATAGCCGGGATTAATGCCAGGAAGAAGAGGAATGGCACTAGTAAAACCTTAGCATATTTTTATTTCAGATATTAAAGAAATAAGTAAAGTTTAATGCAATAATCAGGAGCATAAATAAATAAATGCCAATGTTTCGAAGGATTTTTTCAGTGTCATGTTTTTTTAAGGCTTAAAGTCCTTTGCAAATTCGCATTAACGTTCACCTTTCCAGTCAGAGGTTCTTTCTATCTTAATAAATATGAAATGATCCTAATAAATTCGCAATATATTCCAGACAAAAATAAATATAATAAAATGCCTGATTTCTTAATTCACCGTAATTTAATTATCTTGACAAAGTTCTAATGGAAAACAACAACATTATAATTAATAAGGTTGCGGGTTTGATTGGCATTTAGAGGAATTAAATATTTTGTATTTTCATTTCTTCGCTCTGGTAACGGGGTAAATCAGCAAGACATGTATTAACTAAATTATAAGCAAATTAAAATGTGACGGGTCTATTGGACCCAACTCCCTTGTCAGGTCGGGTTAAATAAAAAAGCAAATCAAGTAAGGAGGTTTTTTTAACGTTTTTATTGAATATCTTCCGCATTTCATATAGAAACACGTTAACCTTCATGATTTATATATAATAATAATGTTAGTATGTAATAATAACAAAAAGTACTAAGCGGATATAAACAAAAACTCTTATAAACGAACTGCACAAACACAAAAGACAGCATTTTTTTATTTCAAAGTAAAGTTTAGATATTTAAAAAAAAAATAAAAATATATATATTTTGATTATATATAATGTTAGTCTCAGATTTAGCATAAAAAAATGACAACCTATAAATTAAAGAAATATTAAATAAAAAAATTGCGCCAAATAGGTATTACGACATCAAGTTTAATTAAGAATTGTTAGCTGGTTTTTACGTAGTACGAGTCGAGGAACACGGCTCCATTATTAGGTAACCAGCCGGAGACGGTACACCACATTTCTTAGCGGATACAGACGGCGGACAGTCGCTTGCACTCTACGGCTTTGTCAATATCCTTACAGCCATCCTCGTTGTGTATTGCAAAACCGCGACTTTGACATATTTATTAATAACATGTATTTATAGTGTGTCGCAAACGCTGCAACGATCACGACATATCATGTCTAATTTTTATTTTTAGTATATTATATAAAAAAGGTCATAAATTAAATACAGTATAACACAAGTTTACTAAACATTGAGGTTTTGGTTATAATATTAATATATTATAAATTAATATATATCTATATAATTTGATGGCACAATAGAGCGTCGATCTCAAACGCGATGGTTGTGTGTTCAGCGTCACTCGGGCTGTTAATTATTTTCATCCCGCTCCATACGATAACATGCGGTGTTAAGTTTCACAATTCAACACGTAATGACCCAAATCGGGCGGAAAACGGAGAATTAAGTTGAGCTCAAATGACTTCACCAATTCACACTGTATGGTAAACAAAACGAAGAAGATTGTTCGGTGAAAGAGAAGAAAATGTTATATAATAGGTAATCTAGTTAAAAGAGAATAAATGTGATAATAAAAAAAAGTGCTATAATAAACAATAACACTGGATCTTATTCTTCTATATAATATCAACTTGGCATGTTATTATTGTCAATAGAATATTATTTTTCACAAAAAAATAAAGTAAAGTAAACAGGAAAAAAAGCATTTACATTTAGTAACTTCAGTATCAATTTCGCGACATGTCTTGTGCATTAGCTTTCCGAATAAACAACGTTAAAAGAAAATTATTGAGGAAATAAGGATATACTCTAACATATTATTTACATGAAATGCGATTTGATACCTTCTACTTTCGATATTATGATAATGTAAATATAGTGTTAATTTCATAGTGTAACAAACAAGCTAACTACCAAATGATAGTATAGGCAATGGCTACATATTTATTTCTATTTATCGACTTAATAAGAAAGTTTTTTATTGGGATATTTTGGTGTAACTAAACTTTTAACTTAATCTGAACGCTATTTTTTTTAACTTTACGCTTGAACCTAGTGTTAGGACATTCCGTTCTCATTAAACTAATAATATTTAATTTCCTAGAGTGGGAATCGAATCTACGTCGCGTCGCGTCGCGTTTACGCACGCTCGTACCCTTGCGGAACGACTAGCCTCAAATAATGTCTTAAATGTTTAATTGCAAATATAATGATTAAAATCAAAATATTATTATATTTCAATAGTAGACTCATAATTATTTAATAATAATAATATGTAATAATATTAAAAAATCTCTACACCTTAAATTTATGATAGTACATTATAATTTTAATAACATACTGATAATTTAAAAGCAAATTTATGTCTTTGTTTTCGCAGAGGAACCATACGGCAAGGTTTGTACACTCACTTTCGCTGTCAGTAACGAAACTAAGAACGTACGTGTCAGACGTATTAGGGTTCCTTGAAATATAAACCTCACGTGCATACTTGAATATATTTTTTTAATAATATAACAATTTTAGCTCACTATGTTACTCTAGTGATTTAATGTGATATATATTTTTTTTGTTATTATTTATTATCTATATATATAATATATAAATATGGTGGCACACAAACAGTGGTTGTTAATAATTGGAATTTCTGCATTGCAAGTGTCTGGTAAGCAACTTTACTAATTACCATAATTAATAATGTTGTAAAATTTTACTATTGAATATTATTAACTTAGTTTTGATATTTTAGATTACTATATTTGAAAGGGAATGCATTTTATATTCCATATTTAAAATATGTACATATAAATTAAAAAAAAACACTTTTAAAAAAATATTTTCTATCACGATTGACAGATAAGCAAATATTTTTTTTAAAAGGTATATAATTGAAAATACGCTACTTTTACGTTATCAGTGAAGTGATATATTGAATTAAATGAAGCGTATTATAGCGCGTAGAGACGCATTGCACACAATGCGCCCACTTCCGAGTGGGTTACGTTACAAAAGTGAGTCGGCCAGCGTTCGTTGCATAATCTTTGCTCTCACATACAACTAAATATATTATTATAATTTCAAGTTTTTCTTTTCATATTGTTAAGGAAATTAATTAATTTTAAAGTTTTCATAAATATTATTAATTGTTTTTATAACAGAAATTATTTAATATTTTGCTTAAATAACGTACTTTCAAAGTTTAGATTAAATTATTAAGCAAAAATTCAGAAATTTCTAAGACTACATATATATAATTACATATTTTTTTTTATTATAATAATATATATTTGATCAAATCGTAAGTATAGTTGGCAATACAGTAATTGCGAGTAAGGACGCGTAACCTCTACACACTAGTCCTGGAGGTCATCGGATGGAGTAATGATTGAACATTGTTTAAAATTTAACAAAAAATAATCATTAAACATAATCATGTTTGATGATTATTTATGACGTGTTAGTTTGATACAATAAGACATTGTGTTTTTACACCAATTTAACACGTAAATATATGACACAGTTTTACGATTGATGTGATATTTTTTGATATTTTGTGATGTTGCTATTATGAAGTTTCCTTGAAAATTGTTTTGTGTTGATCTTCAGACATGTATTACCAATATCCTAAGCAATCTATAAAATAACATATGATGTCTATATATGTATGAGCTATAATTTAAATGAACCATAATAATTTATAAAAAGAGAACAACTCTAGCTGCTGTCTATTGTGCTAAAAAAAAAAAGATTGTTATTACCAATTTTGTTATTGTATTGGGAAAAGAGTTTCTTAGTGCTGGTGGAAGCATTGTTAATAATAGAGGAGGCCGTCGTACTACATCAGTTCAACGTCTGAATGTAAACACGACGGTTGTTGGTTTGATTCTGATTCGATGTTATGAATTAAGCTTATTTTCTCGCTCTAGTAACAAAAAATAAGCTCGGCGTGCATCGCATTCCGTCTCTCCATGCACAATGTTCCGAAAATAGGGCAGAAATTGGGAAAACGGAGTATTTTAACTCTAAATACTTTTTTTACTCTGCTATATGCGAGATACAGCGTTAATTTAAAATGAGAATATAATCTAATATTATAAGGTAATCAGTAATATTATGCACGTTAGGTACGTTATTTAGAAGTCAATAAACTTAAACAATACAGAAAATGTTAAATAGATAATTACATATATCGAGTACTAGCTTTTCTAGATGATGAGTCTCTATAAAATGTTTATTTAAAACTGTATTTAGTGTTTTCGAACAAATGGCAAATTGTAAATGAATAAGAATTTACTTCTTCACTTTATTTTATTCACTTTAGTTTATACTTTTGTTATTAATAGATTGTAACTAATATGAATTATAATAATAGTTCAATGTCAATGAAAAAAAAATATGTTATTAACTCTTCTTGGTGCTCGTTGATGTCTTTTGTTCCCGTCTCCTTTAACAATCAAAAAATATAAAATAATGGAAGTAATCATTATTATATAGTATAATAGGCTATATAAATGATATAATAGGCTATTTAAATAATTTGCATTAAACATAAAAAAACATCTTTCAGTTTTCATTCGATTGAAAAAAATGTTTTAATTTTGGTTACATTTCATTACAAAAATATCAGCTTCACCCTGTACGCCGTACAGGGAACCTACTGCTAAGACACCCGGTGCCTCATTTTCCGCCGAATTTTTCAAGGCCAAGGCCACGTAAGCGTGTTGAGTGGCGGAACTCAACATCGAGCTTTTTGCCTTCGTGCCAGAGAGAGAAATGAAAATTAAGAAATAATAATTCGTTCCCGCGACTTGGGCTTGAAGTCACAACCACCACGTTACAGTCAGTTTTCCCTTGTGCCACTACGCCACAACGGTCTTTATTTAAAATTTATTTATATTCGATTATTTAAAAAGCAAATAAGTTTAAAAGTGAAAGCGTCGTGACCTGTCTCACTTTGATTATAATCATTGCGCTATCCAGTAATACTTGACTCCTTGTACGGTACACAATAGATTTCCAGAAAGATCACACTATGTTGGGCACTTGTGGGAAACCCAATTGCATAAACTTCTCATATCACAGTTCTCTTCATTGTGACATTTTTTTTGTTTTTATTTACGCCTATAAGTATGAATTGTTTACTTTTAAAATTTAGAACTACTGACGACTAATATTGTGTAATAACAGACGGTAGCTATGGAAAATAATTAATTATGTATTATGCAAATGTACCTTAACGATATATTCAATTTTTAACACAATTTAAATATTTTATTAAAATAGCTTTGGATTTATTGTAGATTTGATCGTGATTAATTACTTAGAAGGTTTTAAGTTAATTTCGGAATTTTGATAATTTTATAGAGGTTACAGATACAATTCCGAAGCAATTACAACATAATTTTCATTGTCCTTATTTAGGCGTATAAGTCTAAATAAAGACAATGAAAATTATATGTGAACATGTTATGGTATATAAGCACGCACTAAATTAAGTGAAATTGACTTAAATTATGATACTTTTAATTATTATTTAGCTTGCATATTAAGCTTATATTTAATTTGTTAAATCGATACAAAATTTTAAAACCATTTTAATCTAACGAATACAAGAATTCTTTTAAGAATTAAATACTTACAATATTTTTTTTATTATCAATTTGAATTCTTGCGATCGCTCATAAACTTATCTAATCTAATATCTGTATAATACTGATTAAGAGTGTGGCGCAAGGGCACCAGTGCGGGACTGTAACGCGAAGGTTGTGGGTTCGATCCCCAATTGGGGGAATGAATTATTATTTGTTATTAACACTAGGTTGAGTAGAGTCAATTGTCTTAACACTTTACCTACCCTGCTATGTGTGGGATACAGCGTGAAGCAAATGATTTTAATCTATATAATAGTAATGTATTTATGTTAATGAGGTAAACGTTTTGGAATATCATTATGTATAGACTTTATGTTTACCTAAAGACCTTGCAGATCAATGTTAAGAAACGCGGAGGTTTCGTAACTTGTTACTTCAATAGTAAGTTACAATTTATATATGGTAAAACGTGTCTCGTTATAAAAGTGTGTTATAATATATTTTTTTAATATGTGATTGTATTTTTGTTTTGCATAATAATAGTGAATGAGTTTGCATGCTTCAAACTATTAAAATGATTTGACCTTCAGCTAGTAAAGATAATTTTACGAAGGTTGTTACCTGAATAATTGTTGAAATAATATGAACACTGGGTGAATGAGATTGCAGGAGCGGCGCAGTGAAACAGCGCGGAATGTGACTGTAAACGCGATAAATAAATATAATCTGTAAATTATAATAAATTCTGATAAATCTGTAATATTATTTTTAATATCCTACAGTGGTAAGACAAAACTTTTAATTTCCGCCATACAGGTAATGTTTTAAGACTGGGTGGAAGAATAGGTTCCGTCTTCCCTGCTATATAATAAAACGTGAAGTTAAAAAAAAAACAAAACAATAAGTAATAGTAATTTAAGATTTTAAAAATAAAATATTTTTCTCAGCTGAGTTCCACAAATACAGTCTACAATTTATTATGCAGGTATTTCAAGTAAATGCTCAAGATTTGCAACAAAGAAACACGTTTACCAAAACAGCCACCTACTTGCTCATGTTTCCGTCAACCGTTCAACATGTGCTAATAATTTTGTAATCACACATTCTTACGCATATTGCATAATCTTATAAATATGACAATAGCATTATTGTAATCTTTTATGTTTCATCTTTTGACATTCACAACTGTTCCAGTGCTCCGATCTCAAGAACAGAACTCAGTGAAAGATGAACGAGAAAAGAAACCTCAGTCTGTGAGAGATCTTTTTAAAACAGGATCGTGTATCCCACCGCCGTTTCGATGCCCACACCCGAATATGCAATATTTTTTATACACAAGGTTTGTTTATTTTAAATTTACGTACAGTCATGTTCACATTTGTTCTTTTAAACCTACATGCTCATATGCGTATAGCGCAAAGCTATTTATATTACTCAATTAATTTTTATTTACTTCATCAATTTATATATTTATCTCATTTGTATTGGTTCTTATATGTAGTCTACATATTTTCACAATATCGTAATAATAATAATTAAATGTAAAAATAAAACAGTTAAAAATTGAGTCAAGGTCGAATACATTTTTTTGCCCTCAGATCGACACAAGAGAAAGGAGAGTTGATAAATACACTTGACAATAACTCGCTTACATTCTCCCGGTTCAATCCTAAGCATCCCACTAAAATAGTGGTCCATGGATTTGGGGGAGGAAGGAACCTATCTCCAAGCACTGACATGAGGGAAGCCTACTTTAAAAGGGAAACTATAATATTATCATCGTGGATTATGGAACACTTGTGAAGGAACCTTGCCTTAGTCAGGTTATTACTAATGAATAAACCGGTTTCATTTGGCAATTTTAGATCGACATATCTTAAAAGTTCAGAAATCTACACATTTTTTATATTAAATTTTGATGTTAATATATGCATAAGAATGTGGTTAAAGTAGGTACTATATCTCAAGGCAGCAAATTTGTTTATTTAGTAATAACAAATATATGTATATTGCATGCAAAGTAAAAGGAAAGCTGTTAAAGATTATTACAAATCGTTTAATATTCAATTTTATTAATTTTTTACAAAATACATAAAATTTTACTGTCGT